>JAODUH010057653.1:0-18061 GCA_027564835.1 Typhlichthys subterraneus | reverse complement strand
GCATGCCTGTGTCAGCAGGAGTAGACACGCCCCCTAGCCACCACTAACCCCTCAGCAGTGCAGGATCCTCACAATATAGCTATCAACAAGACGCTTATTGGAAAACAACGCCGTATATAGATATCAACGCTTACTGGAAAACCACGCCCGTATAGCTTTAAACACAACGCTGATTAGAAAGTTCAGTTGCTACTCGGACACATTCAAAATGATTACGAAGCTTTCCAGACTAAATTAACTTTCTTAGCTCTACCTGAACGATGTCATGCACGGCCCTCTCTGCTCTTCTCTGGTCCCTGCAGGCCAAGATGACCCTGGCCCCTCTTCTGACCAGCTCCAGCGCCGTGGCTTTGCCGATGCCCGTGTTGGCTCCTGCCCACAGCAAGGGGAATATGGCACCACGCCCATTTAAACCAGAGCCACGTAGAGAGAGAGTCGCGTCATCTCCGTTTACTTGATTTAAACATCTCATTCAAAACTGATCAACAATAATTAAACAATAATGAAAACACAAATTAAAGTATGAATTAATGCTAATTAAAACAAATGAAATAATAATGTTAACACATAATGCTAAAACAATATTAAACACTAATGTTGTCCGAATCATGGACAATATGAAATCATAATTTTCTAAATGTATGAAAAGGTTTTTTTAAAGTGGTAGTTTTTTAAACTAGTTTTCTTGTTCGTATATATGTGATGATCCTCCTCAGGCTTTCTGAGATGTAAGTAATTTAATTCAGAACAGAAATTGGTGACATCTGCCGATGACATTTATACTGCAGTCAAATTAGCAATTCCTATGAAATCTAGCCTTATTCAATAATACCCTGTTTAAAGTGTTTTCAACATTGTTAGTTTCTCCTCTTAGCAACACAGAAAAGGAAGGAACATACATCACCACACGTTCCATAGGCTACTGTGCTGTGTTATGTAATAAATCACTTCGCGTGTTCAATGTGCACAACACTGCTGGGACCGTCCGCGCACTCACCTGTCACAATAGCAGTCTTCCCGTGCAACGTCTGGGGACTTGTGCACCTGGGCAGCCGCAGACGGAGAGTGCCGTTCAAGATCCAGTAGACCAGTAGCACGGCCAGCACAGCCAGCACGGCCAGAACGGCCAGCACCAGAAACACAACCATGGCTCACTCGCAACTTGATGAGGATAACCGAACTCGAAACTGTTCGATCGTTTGGGTAATGGGCACTTTATTTCGCTGAAATTAGTCAGCACAGCTGCTGGCGGCCGAAGTCCAGCGTGATTTAGTGAGATGACATTCAAGTCTTTCGATTCGAAATGGTGGTACTTGGCTATAGGCTATAAACAGTTGTAGCAACGTCCACCGACGTGAAATCAGTTTTATATTCAAGATTCAACAGACGTTCACATTCCGTCCAGGCTCCCAGCAGACATTTAAAACTTGTAGTATTAGGAAGAGTGACATTTTTCTGATGTAAATTATTCTACAAATACGTGGCTTGTTTTGATGAATGACGTCTTTATTGATTACCAATAATCAGTCAATCAATACAAATGCATTTTAATAACATTATTTTAAATAACTTTTTCCACTTTGGTCATAGAATCATCATGCCTAAAACATTTTATTCTAAATATAAATTGATATGTTTTACAGATTACAAATGTTAGCCTTAGGCTAACATTTGATTGAAGGCTGGAAAATTAGTTATTTACACAAAGAGCATGTAGAAATTTACACAGTATTTTAAAATATTGAATATTGATACAAGAAGACCATATGTGTTTAGTAAAGGTGTTGGAAAGAGCTGTTTACATTATAACTGTTCTATCACTGCTTTTAAAGTTGGCTAGAATTGCAATAGTCCAGGTATGAAATCACTAGAGCTTGCACCAGGAGTTGTGTCACTTCTCTTGTGAGGAACGGTCTTATTATTCTTCTGATTGAGAATCTGCAGGCACGAGCTGTTGCAGTGATGCTTACTGTGCATGTTAGTAGGAGGTCCAGGATGACTCAAAGACTCTTTACAGTAGGGGAGGATGACACTGGTGTTCTCAATGGTAATAGAGGTGGAGTAACATTGAGAAACCACAAACCGTAGACAAACATGATCTCTTAAAGTTATATTCATAAATGTGTATGTGTAAATGAATGTGACTAGTGAGTGAGTGAAATCCATCCATATAACAAATAAAATAAATAAAATAGCATAATCTGATAATTGCTGCCATTTTCAGAAAATGGTCTTTAGAGAGAAACCCCAGTGCTTGACACTGGCAGAAAATAATATATCCCAGCATTATTAATGGGCATTTTGACCAGCAAGTTATTTATTTATCTTTTTTTAATACATTTTACCAGGCAAAAAGCAGTAACCGGTTAACAGATACAGTGTTTTGGAATAACATCTATATTTATTAATACAAATTATATTAATGCTGATATTGTGATTATTGTGGTTTGGTTTACATTGAAGGAAGTTATTAATTATTATTTTAAAAAGATGAAATAACAGCCTGGGTTGAACAATGCCAAACCTAACACCGGTTGAGTTATTTAAAAAACCTGATTAAACATATTGCAAAAATATTGTTTAATATTGTTTAATGTGTTAAACACAATGTTTGTGTTTAATCCTAGAATTCTGCAAAAATCTACTTGGAGTGCACAGGAACAGCCCAACCAGTTCTTTGAACCAGTTCTTTGAAATGTTTGTGTTTAAAAAATAAATGTGTTCTTCCTTCTAGGGTTGACACAAGCACTTGTGTGTGTGTATGATAGATAGAGAGAGAGAGAGAGAGAGAGAGAGAGAGAGAGAGAGATAGAGAGAGAGAGAGAGAGAGAGAGCGAGAGAGAGCTATAACTGTGTCGTATCCTTTAAATGATACAGACTGTTATTGTTATTAACATTAGTATTATTACTGTGGGACTATTTGTCCTATTGTCTGTATATTGTTGCATATATTGAGGGCTAATTGCCCTCTAGCTTTGGCAAGCATGACAGTTATTACTGTTGTAATAACTGTCATGCTAATAAAGCTAACTTGAATTGAAATTGAATTGAATTGAGAGAGAGAGAGAGGGAGAGGGAGAGAGAGACAGAGAGAGAGGGAGAGAGAAGGAGAGAGAGAGGGAGAAAGAGAGGGAGAGAGAGAGAGAGAGACAGAGAGAGAAGGAGAGAGGGAGAGAGAAAGAGAGAGAGAGGGAGAGAGAGACAGAGAGAGACAGAGAGAGAGAGAGAAAGAGACAGAGAGAGAGAGAGGGAGAGAGAGAGAAGGAGAGAGAGGGAAGGAATTGTAACAATGTGGGACTTGTAGACTAAGGCAGAGTGTTGGTGAGTAGAGGCTGAAGGTCTAAATCTTCAGGCGTGACGTAGGTCAACAAGCCATAGCAACACAAGACTTCACACCTGACAGAAGCTATCTCAATGCTTCTCTAGTCCTGGGTTGCTAAGGGCTAAGGGAAGGGGGTATTAAGACTCATGGCTAAACATGATGTTTAGACACACAGCCTTATCACTCTCATGCACCATACACATTTAATTAGCTTATTCATTGTTAATACTCTAATTGGATGCTGTGTGGTGAGATGTGATTGGCTGGTTACCTGGAGGAGTTCATGATGTGCTGCTGTTTGTTCTTCTTGGGATTCAACAGGACCACAACACACCTGCATGCACACACACACGCACGCACGCACACACACGCACACACACACACACACACACATTACATACTGCATTGTGCCCTACTTGGCGACATTGTCCTGCTAGTGTGTTAACTGGGACAGACAAAAGGACGTGGGTGACGTCACAGGAAACATGACAGACTGAATGTCTGATGTCGCTATGACGACTCTCAACCCTGCAGGTGGAAGGATGGCATCATTCAAGAGTTGGACAACATTCACGCCAGCCGAAAGATTTATACAATATTTAAAATGGTCCTTGCCAACAAACACACATTTACAATAATATTCTGCACAGAATGAATGGGTCGACACAAAACGGCAATGCGTCTTTATGTGAGTAAAGGCCGAAGCATACTTTCTGCGTTAGCTGAAAGTGCTGTTTCGTACGTAAATATCGTCACAGATGCCGTCATAGACATGTGTGCGTTGACTGCACATGTGCGACAGGCTGAAGCCCACTACAGACGGCAATGGACGTCGTACTATGCTCACAAAGGAGTGTTCTAGGCATATAGAAAAATATTTGTTTCCCATGGATCTCTTAGTTACACCAACTTTGTTCATGGCGGGTTAAGGGGGGGTTGTTTGTTTCCATGTGAAATGTGGGCCGGTGCAGCACATGTCACATGATGAAGGGCACATGAAGATGATGAAGGGCACATGATGAAGGGCTATATTAATCAAACTGACTTGACAGTCAGAAACATATTATAAGCAATATATGAACAAAAAATAAAAATAGTGAACATTTCCACTGTCTCTCAGACTGTCTCTCTCTCCTCCTGTATGTCTGCAAACTTATCTGTCTATCTACCAGTCTGTTGTGACACGCAGGTCTTCAGCAGACTGTGTTTGGTGTTACATTTCCTTCCAGAAGCAATAGGATCAACATGATCTGCCTGCACCACCATAGTAGTTCCATCTGTAGTAGAAGTACTGACCCCGTATATGCAGTAAATTAACTGCAAAGTCAGCACTGGTAAAGCACATGTGTGTACACACACACACACACACACACACACACAAAGCTGCAATGCAGGGGTCTGCAGTAAAAAGAGGAGGGGTCTCAAACACACTTTTTCGTTCAGTCTCTTGGAAGCATATCTGGATAATATCCAGTCTTCTGTGACAGTGATCTGTGACAGTATTTATTTAGGTGTAACCACATATATTTTATTATTTACTTAATAACCATGTTTATTCCAAACAGGTTTATTAAACG
Organism: Typhlichthys subterraneus; assembly: GCA_027564835.1. Lineage (NCBI taxonomy): Eukaryota > Metazoa > Chordata > Actinopteri > Percopsiformes > Amblyopsidae > Typhlichthys > Typhlichthys subterraneus. Next base: position 13,162 of record JAODUH010057653.1, on the reverse strand, counting down.
GGTGCAAATTATATGGATTATTACACATTTGTTATGAAGAGGAACATTATTTAATCTATTTGGAGGCAGTTTGTCTTCAAAGTTTTGAGTCAAGGAAACAAACATTCCCCTTGTTCCAGGAAGTTAGTGGGAATGACTCACTGTGTTAAATAAGATGTGTTTCCACCACGTTACTCCTCAGTACAGTACAGACAGAAGGGATAGGTATTTCAATATGCATCATCATATATCATAGTATTATGCATTCACACACACTCACACGGTGTATTGTGGCAGCTGTGTGTATTTTGTGTGTGTGTGTGTCTCTATGAACACACTCAGTCATGTGTGACATTCCTGTAGCAGTCTGTCTCAGGAAGATGGCGTTACTCCAGAGCACGAAACACGCCTGGAACACACAGCGACCCAGATCTAGTTTGGTCCAGATCCCACAGGTGCTCTCTCCCATCAACAGCACCGGGTCATTGACAACTCAGATAAGGCTAAGCAGCCTGTTTTACTAGTACACAACCACACACTGAATACCTATAGTATTTACGATAAGTTGCTGTGTCTCCTTACCTAACAATGGTGGCTTACTGTGTTTACTGCCGTACCAATAAAATATTTATATGGTAGATAGCTGTGCTTACTCTACCTAACAATGTGTCTGTTGCAACTACAGCAGATTACTGTTTACAGTAGGGCTGCCTATAGTATCTATGATAGAGAACTGTGTTTACTTACCTAACTATGATAGATAACTGTGTTTACTGCAGTACACAACCATGTACCTGCAGTAACTACAGTAGATTACGGTTTACTTAGCTACTGTACCATGTATCATGTACCTGCAGTAACTAACTACGGTAGATTACGGTGCTTACTGTAGTACCTACAATATACTCGTTGGCTATTGGTCGTTCTTACATTTAATTAAAGAGCAGAAAGATTTGCACTTACATTTAACAGTACTTTGGTAACTGTATTGGTTAATTAAACACACCCTGATTAATAATACATATTGAATTACAAATTACTAGGCAGCAAGAGCTACTTTAAAAAGACAAGATGACGGAGGGAAGAACTTGACATACACATTGACCTTTAGTACAGCAAATACTGACTTAAGCTTTCTCTTGCCAGGGAGCTACACCTTAAAATCACTCTAGTTTCTAAAAGGAACTAGTACAATGGTGGGCATTAAAGTAGTACTACGGAAATACTGAAATGCATCTAAGTATATAGGTTATGATTTATAGGTGTATTTATAAACAGTATGCACTTAGTTATGATTCCAAGATTAGACGGTTGATGCATTAAAGTAACAAACGTCATGGTGTGATCATTTATAAACTGAAACGCCTGATAGACCATAAACACCTCAGTCACAACTGTACACAATCCAAGCCCAAGGCATTCTGGGTAACAGTAATATACAGTTAAGGCAGACTGTTATGGAATACTGTACACAGTGTGAAACACACATGTCCTACATATACTGTCTGTGTGTGTTTAATCCTATTATGTAATTAGCCTTTAAAGCTCAAGGAGTCAGAGAGAGAGAGAGAGAAAGCCTGTCCACTTGACCTTATGGCACTCCTTATAATCTGGTGTCTAGGTGAGACACAAGCAGACAGAGGCGTTTTACAGAGATTGTGTGTGTGTGCGAGCCTGTGCGTGCGTGCCTGTGTGTGTGTGTGTGTGTGTGTGTGTGTGTGTGTGTGTGTGTGTGTGTGTGTGTGTGTGTGTGTGCGTGCGCCTCACCCAGCAGGATAGGCCACCAGTCCAGACTTCGGGTCACAAGCCAGCGCTCGGTTCCCCCCAGCTGTGATGCCCAGAACCTTCTCCAGAACCACCTGCAACACACACACACACACACACACACACAGTCATCCTGCCACGGTGCTGAAGGGCACTCCGGCAGAGCAGGCTACACTCACTCACTTCGTACTGTGACATCATCGTTCATGTCCATAACAGGCTCTCCGGTCCAATCACAGCGTTTGTCGCTGTCTTCCTGTGCTAACCCACAACAACTAGCTAATAATCATTAGCGTTAGCTAGCTAGCCGTCAGCTTTAGCAGTGGCCAACTGAGTCCTTGTGGAGCATTGAGCCGTTGGTTTACTAAGAGAGATGTTGGTTTAAATGCCACATGACCTCTCATAGGATTCATATTATGGAGTCCGGACTGTCTCACACCTCTGCTAATGCACAGCACCAGGTCTCCAAAATAAAACCCAATTCTGGTTTTTCAGGATAGGATATGTGCACATACACATCCTAGTATGTAGATAGTTACATTTTTATAATGCTGTTATGTCATTTATTGTAAAGGGATTTAAATGTGCATTGCAAATAATGGACATTATACAGTGTAATATACAAATAAATAAATAAATCATGCATATTACACTGTACAGTATATTCACAGTCAACCTGCCAGCACTAATGGTTGGCTGTGGAGAAGTATGCAGGTAATGAAATACCACCACATTCAACAGGACAACTGCAGTGTAAATACTATGTACTATATATTAATAATGTGCTATAATAGTATGCACTATTACAGTGCACACAATGGTGCTAATGACATCATACAGATACTAGATTTACGAGACTTACAATATACACAATAACATACAAGCAGGTAAGGCTAGGCATCTTGCTCAAAGATACTAGATCATGTTGACAACGTTGGATTATATGACCTGTCTCTACTGGAGTTTCACTGCCTGCAGCACTGAACGGGTACTGACTTACTGTGTACGTGTGTGCATGCGTGTGCGTGTGCGGGTGAGAATGAGTGTCTGTCTCTCACATACATGTATGTATACACACACACACACACACACACACACACACACACACACACACACACACACACACACACGAGTCTGGAATAGATGATTCTGCCACCAGAGTAAATCAACTCTAGTGGTTTGCGTCTGATTAAGTAGCTACTGAGGCTTGATTCGTGTTAAGTCATATTTTATAGTATAACTGTAAACGTTATGCATGAATGTGCGCCAACTGCCCACTTTTGCAGCAAGACGCCGGTTATTGCGGTTGTATTTATACAGCTCCACTCTGCGCTCCTGTTTGTTATTGTTTGAGCTGGAAGCACTGACCACTAAAACAGATTAAACAATAAGGGAACATATGTTTAAGTGCGTGTGTGTGTGCGTGTGTAGGCTACCTCTTTCATGCTGACTGCTCGGTTCCGCTTCATTTTAATTGACGGGGTTCTGAGCAGGTTCCTAATACGGGTCCGGATCGTGGTTCCGTCCGAACTCATCATGATACCGTTTAAATCTGTATCCGGTGAGCTCAGCAGAAACAGCAACACAGCGACCCGGTCTCCGTCATGTCCGAGCCCAGCCCAGGGGAACCCAGATTTGGTCCAGACCGAATTCTTCCGAATCCTTCCTTCATTAAACGGAACACGCTAAATCCGTTTTCAGACCAGACCAGACCAGACCAGGTCCCGAGTCCTCAAACGCACCGGCTCAGGCTCTGCGAAAGACCAGCTGGTCCACAGATAGTCCGTCCTTCTGTCTGTCTGTTTCTCTCTCTCTCTCTCCCACCTCTTTCGTGACGAACACAAAACGCGTCTGCAAGTTGCGGATATCGGCAAAGACCCGGTTTTGACACGGTGGCCTGATCCGATCTGTAGGCCTATTTCCTTTACACCTACTGGCCGTGACCAGCTACATTCTGTCTGTCTGCCTGCCTGCCTGCCTGCCAGATTATCTGACCATCTATCTTTCTGTCAGAATTTACCCACATTCTGTGAGCTCAGCCTACATCGCCCTCGAGTGGCGCAATGCGGAAACGCAACGTCAGTGTAAATTGATTTGGGGTAAACGTTTAAAGTGAAGAGTAGCAAACATTCCTTTCTACTTCTGTCCATGTATAATGTTTCGCCCCCCCCATAGCCTAATGCACAGTCGGGTTATGAAATACATTTCGTATATGGTTGTATGAACCAAGAAACATCTAACATGGCTGTTACGAACCAAGAAACATCTAACATGCTGTTATGAAGCAATAAACTAGGCTAGGAATCTAGGGCGGGTTGCTACGATTAAACGTGCGAGCCATACAGTTGCCAAACGCAAAATCATCAAACGTTTTCGACAAACTCTAGTAGACAGCTTCCAAACTTATCTGATGACGTGTTTCATCCCATGGTTTATCATTGGACAGCATTCATAACCACACAAACCAACAGTTCGTTTTTAATAGTTTTTAATGAGAAACCAGGCACACAGGCCTATATTTATTTATTTTTTAATTACCATAAAAATTAAAGCTCAACGTTTGATTAAAAGCATAAGTTCCATAAATTAGCCACAGAACATGGCTATATTTTTCACACAGGCTCAAATGTATCTGTGTGATACATATGAGCCTGTGTTGGCCTTTCATGAACACCATTATTATTTACGATATTGATATCTTTGCTTTTATCAGCACCCAGCAAATGCTCATGTCACAACACTTAAGGTGGAGTCAGGGATGTTGGCTAAAGACCAACTCTATTATAACAAAAACACCTTTTGCTTCAACGCAATAGGATGCTACCTGAAACCCCCCCACAATCGCTGACTCCACTTTTAATGGGGCAGAGGGGTGCTTCCATAAAGAACAAACTGCATATGCAACCTCAGCAAGTTTGCATATGCATATGCAGAGATTGTAGGCGTTTCTCTCTCTCCTAAATCCCCACCCTCATCCGCCCATTCCCCGGTCGACCATATGTGTGGATCTAGAAACTGCTGTGAAAACGGTAGCTTTGGGCGTCAACAGCTACTTCTAATGTAGGCTATCAGTGACAGTGCTCAAAGCATTAGAGGTGCTTTCAAATTCGACTAACTGAGGCAAACGTTCATAAACAAACTTAATTTTAACTTTCAAATGTGAACGTTTTGCATTTTGATTTAAACTTTAAACTCTTAGTCACCACCTGTGTTCGCACATAACGTCCTCCTCATGGTTGCGTGTGTTCGCAAAGCAAACGATTAGAAACTGCTCGAACGTGTTTACGAAATTTGAAGGCACCGTTTTGGATAAGTTACACCCAGTAAAAAAAAAAAAAAAAAAAAGACAAAAAAAAAACCCCAACACAACAACCGACTGTCTTCCTATGACGTCACCTTGATGATGTCAATGGCGGTGGGTGCCTGCAGCTTCCGACCCCACCCCCACTGGCAGCGCAGGGCCGGCCCCTCCCCCAGGCCGCCGTGCAGGTGGAAGACTACGGGGTCCAGGCAGGCGTTGAGGCACTACATGACCTGCGAGGCCTGCAGCAGCAAGTTGATGGGCTGTGCTGCGCCGCACGCGTTCGCCGCCGCCACGGCCGTCTTTGTCGCCATTGCCCCCTGCTGGCGGATGTGCAGCAGGAAAGCGGCCATGTGCAGCAGCTGCCCGGGCACCCAGCACACCAGGAAGTTGGCGACGAACGCGGCCACGAGGCGCAGCGCCTGGTCGCGGTGCGCCATGCGGCGGGCGATGCGGGGGTAGGACGGCAGGATGAGCAGCAGCGGCAGCGACACCTGCGCGGCGTAGTACGACAGCAGGCTGTAGGTGGTGCCGTGCCGCCGGCAGGCGCTGAGCGCGGCCACGCCGCAGTAGCGCGGTCCGCCGCAGTAGCGCGGTCCGCCGCGTGGCTGCTCCCGGTACTGCAGGCTGGGGTAGGTCAGGTAGGCCAGCAGCACGGCTACACACCACAGCACGGCCGACACCGCCGCGGCATTGCGTGGCGTGCGCACCAGCCGCGACTCCAGCAGGAAGGCGATGGCCAGGAAGCGGTCGAGGCAGATGAACATGGTGCCCGCCGTCACGCCCACGAACTGCACCAGCAGCACCAGCAGGCAGGCCGGCGGCCCAGGCGCCAGTTGTAGCCGGCGGCGACCTGCAGCGCTGTGGGCGGGACGGAGCACAGGTAGACCAGATCGCACAGCGCCAGGTTCAGCGTTCCAACGCGCCCCATGCTCCAGGGCCGCGCAGGGCGCAGGCACGCCCACAGGACGCCCGCGTTGCCCGCCAGGCACAGGAAGACGGGCGGTGTGACTGAGGCGGCAAGGCCGTGGAAGGAGGCGCAGCCGCCCGACGGCACCAGGGGGAGGTGCAGGTCCAGGGAGGAGGTGAAGAGGGATGAGGAAGAGGAGTTGACACGCCAGGAGCTGCTGGAGTTAACCATCTGTGTGGGGAGAGGAGAGGAGGAGTGGAGTTAGTTATGTGGGGGGGGGGAGAGGAGAGGAGGAGTGGTTAGTTATGTGGGGGAGGGGAGGTGGGGGGGGTAGTTAGTTATGTGGGGGGGGAGAGGAGAGAGGGATGTAGTTAGTTATGTGGGGGAGGGTAGTTAGTTATCTGGGGGGGAGAGGAGAGAGGGGTGTAGTTAGTTATGTGGGGGAGGAGAGAGGTGGGGGGGGGTAAAGGAGGAAAGATCATATTCCGGGGGAGGTGGGAGAGCGCTGTAGTATTTATATGAAGTGAGAGATAACTGTATTATATAAAGCAGTAAAAGCTCCTTTCATTGAAGCTGCAGGAGGATTTCAGAGTTGCGATGAGGCCACTCAGGGTATAGAGGCCCTAAAGTATATGTCACAATCCTCTGATAGCTGACAGATGTCTATGGCATTCCTAACAACCAGCACTAAATATATAGCTCTAAAAACCTAGAACACATTCAGTAGGAGCCATTTCTCACACACTGAAATAGAACAAATTACTGCAAGGGAACAAGACCTTCTCTCTGCTGCCGTCTTGACAGCCACTGATTTTAATTGCAGGTGTTAACTTGCTCCCACAATCACTCGGTTTAAAGCCATTTTGTAGTCATTCCGAGATGAGGTGCCAAGATGTTCCTTAGAAACAGTAAAACGGCCAGTAAAAGCATAGCATCCAGCACGCTTTGCTCCAAGGCAACTCGAGTACAGTTTGCACTATGATGCTTAGGCCAGGCATTTGGGGACTAAACCCAAGACCTTTTGGCTGAGGGTCAACTGCTCTTATCCCCTATGAGACAAAAGTGAAAGGTAGTAACAGCAATCAACTCTAAGAATGCAGCAGCATGTTCTAACAGTTATTTAACGCAAAATGTTTACCTAATTTTTGCCAAAAGTTAATTGTTACAGTGCTAGTTTGAGCAGTTTGCTTGTATAGGTTTGTGACTGATGAAAATGTATGTAGAAATCCATAAAGATTCCCAAACATTCTAGTACTTCTAACTCATTGAATGACTGGTAGCAGCCTTGAACAACACAATGCAAGTGATTTAACATAGCCTATAGGCCGGCTGACATATTTGGCTACAGCAAACAGATTTCAGCACACTTAGTGAATAAGATGTCTGGCCATGCTGAATTTTTACTTTGAAAACTATCAGTCACAAAGTTACACAAATGTTATATTTTATACTTTATTTACAAATATGTCCCAAGATGTTTTATTCAGGTTATAAAAACACAAGTTTATTGAAATCATGATTTTGGCACAATTTGGGATGGCATATCTTCCCAACCAATTTAGCCAATATGCAAACCGTCTATACAAATTGGATTATTTGGCTTTATGTAAAGGTGGGAAGGTCTATAGCCTACTGCCAGCTATGCCATCACTTGGCCGTTGTTGTAACTCCAGTTTCTTCTCCATGTTCAGTTCCTTCTTTATTTAAATAAGTGATTGGAAAGTGATTACAACAACATTGCATTACACATCCGCTAAACATCTATTAATGTCATTAGCTGCAATAGCGTATGATTCTGACCAAGGTGGATGGGCTTGGTCATCGTGGCCTCGCCCTCCCTCCCCCTACAAACTGCTCAGAGGCCGTTAAAGCAACTCAGGAGGATTTTAGAGAGGTGCACTGACAAGAAAAGGAGGACATCGCGTGTCTAGGCAGCGGTTTGACGTCATACGTTCACACAACCTGCACCTACTGTAGAAAAGGACGACACAGAAGCAGATGGAAATGGATTAATGTAGCCTAAATACACCATAGGTGTCTTGCTCAGGGACACCTCAACACTTGGTGAGGAGTTAGCAGGGTTCAAACCAGCAGCTTCTGGAAACACTAGCCTACAGAAAAGTTTTATGAGAGATTTAAGTAAAGGAATTAAAAACTGGTATACAATTGAATAGGGTAGGTCTACCAGAAATTACAATTCAGATTAAATTCAGATTGCAAGATTGCTTACAGGCCAACAGATCGAGACTACGTTTCAGATGGGAGTCCATTACCATAACCACTGGACTATCCTAGGAAACACTGTTTAACAGACCGCACAATATGGGGCCAGGCAGTACTTCCATTCAGTGTATAAAGTTGCTAAAACAGTTAAACACCAACACGTCTGTTCTTCTCCAATAAAGTTACACAGTGGCTAGTTTTAAATAGTCAAATAACAAAAATTACTTTATTTAAAAAGTCTCTTACCTCAGACACCCAGCTTTGTCCTCAGAGCTGAGTGCTCCTGCTTATATTGGCCTCAAAAGGCCACCGTAGCCTCCACCTCACAGGGTTCAATGTCAGTGAGGACAGGCTTGACCTTTAAAGTGACGCCATCACCAAGACTCGCCCTGTTCAGTGACATTTACACTGTATATCTAATTGTGTAATTCCCAAGGTCTCACTTTACTGTACTAATAAAATAAATTCTTCACAACACATTTCAGACTTTAATGTAACATTTTAAAATTCAGTTAAACTTAATCAATATGTATACAAAACACTGTTCAAATATTTATACTGACATTTAACCGTGAGGAATCTCCTTCTGTCAACATTTAGCGTTCAGTCATTAACGTACAAAAATACAGAATTTCTCCTTAAAAATTGAAAGGTCCAGATAAAAAATAAAAATAAAAAAAAAAATAATCAAATTCCTTCTGAACAGCAGAAATGGACAGAAGACATTAATTCTGCATAAATAAACTCTCTCCGCTCCCAGTAGTAAAGTCGTGAAGAGGTCAGTGAACATCGGGCAGGTCGAGGCCCAGTCACGCCGCTCTCCCCGGGGTTCAATTACAGGTGTTTACCTGGCGCAGTCAGCCGGCTCAGCGTATCCTCTGACCTTCAGAGGCACTCCCATTTACATGCAGAGGAGCGAGCGGCTCCACCTTGAGCATCAAATGGAAAAACAAACACCAAGCCATTTCCGAGGAGCTTCGCGTAACATGATGCCAGCGTCCTCAAACGCCCCCTAGAGGCTGTGCAGGGGGTCAGCGCGTGCCCCCTCCGTGCCTCGAGGTGTCCTGCGTGCTCCGTGCCAGACGGGGGCGCTACTCTGTAGACTCCTGAAGCGACGGAGCAGGGTGCCGGGTGGGGAGTGCCTCCACAAGTGACCCACAGCCAGACAGGACAGACAAAGCTCCCGTCTGTCTCCAGAACCAAACGAAAGACGCCATTTATAAAATATACATCATCCTATGTTGAATACCGTGGTGCAAAACAAAAAGTACAAATACTGTCAGTGACATCGTGCCGCAAAGCATTATGGGACAATGTCAACAGCGCAATGGACCCACACCAGTTGCCATGACCGCGGTGCCGAAAGACGTGGAAGGAGCGACCCGATGATCCAACATTATAAAAGCCCCCCCACACACATTCATTGACGCTAGCTAGACGTCGAGCTGCGCACGTTAGCAGCCAGCAGTTGCCGCAGCAACACCAATCAAAACACCCACCCCTAATTCCCCAGGGTGTCCGCTCGGAGTCCGGTGCTACGTGGCATTGGGGAGGGGCTTCAGCCCCAGCGGAACCAACCGGGGCATGGGCCTCCAGGCCACGCCGCCCTCGACGTCCCCCGCCCTCTCATTGGCCATCTGGGTCAGGGGAGGCGGGGCCAGCACCTCGACCGCGGCAGTGCATTGTGGGGCGCTGCCCGGCGCCCTGCTCTCCGTCGAGTCCCCCAGTCCTCCTCCTCCACCAGGGGGCGCCCCCTCCTGGTCACGATGGGAGGAGCGCTGGCTGAGGAACACAATCTCGCTGAGGAGCGACTTCAGGCTCTCTTCCTCCTGCTCCTCCCGCTGGGTGGGGTCGTTGCTCTCCTCCTGCTGCTGCTTTTCCTCCTCACCAGCAGGGGAAGCTGTGACGATAAGCGTTGCATCGCTGCTCTGCTGTTGCTCGCCACCAGGGGGAGCTGTGACGATAAGCGTTGGCTCACTGCTCTGCTCCTCCTCACCACCAGGGGGAGCTGTGACGATAAGCGTTGCATCGCTGCTCTGCTCCTCCTCACCACCAGGGGGAGCTGTGACGATAAGCGTTGGGTCACTGCTCTGCTCCTCCTCACCACCAGGGGGAGCTGTGACGATAAGCGTTGGATCACTGCTCTGCTCCTCTTCACCACCAGGGGGAGCTGTGACAATAAGCGTTGGATCGCTGCTCTGCTCCTCCTCACCACCAGGGGGAGCTGTGAGGAGCAGGGTGGGGCAGCCAGCAGCTGTAAACGACAGCAACCCACTTGTCAATCATTCAGAATGTACCTCAAAATGTAGCTCTAATTTTATCCAATACATATTTGCAATATATTACTTTATTCTTATTTTAAACCTTTCCATCTTGTGAACTCAATTGACCGTCGTTATTAATTCATGTTGGCATGATAAATGCAAAGCTTGTTCTCAGCAGCAGACTAGAGGGACAGAATATAATTTAACAGAGAGGTTTCAGCAGCCGGCACTTCCAATTACATTTCTTTTCACCCTTCATTCAGGCCAGAACGACTCACTTTCCCAAGTTAATGGGGAGGTCCACGGACTTCACCATACTATTGCCTAGAATTTCACTCTGGGGAAGTTAATGTAAATGTTGAGTATATAACATTAATTCCCAAGTACCTACGATCACTCTGAGGCCACAGCAGTATTCCTGCAGCTAACTGTTTTGTTTCAGGCCATGCCAGATAGATTTAGCTGTCTGAGCGCTGCCTATGTTAGCCGCCACAGCAAAGTGCTGTGGAGCCCATTTCTATTTTTGCTCCATTGAAATGCATTAAAATGCTCCATCTTTGTATAATTATAGAATCTTTGCTACAGGTTTACTGGTCCTCGTCGGGCCGGACAAGAAGCCCAATTAAAATGTCAATAATGACTAAATATAACCAGATATCTTTGTGGTCTGGCCTAGCCAGCGGCACCAGAGTAGAGCTTTAATCGGGCCTGAAGAGCTGAACCCAACACAATTCTGTCCGAGCCCGACCCCAAAACGCATGTTAATAGTTGCTAGGGCAATAGGGCTCACAAAATTGTATTGAGATTAATCACACGCTTTACGTAATTAATTGCAATGAATAAATCGCTTATTTTTCCCTGTTCAATATGTAACATAAATGTTTTTCCCTGTGACATATTTTTGTAACAAGATATGCCAATTTTATGAAAACATTTCTATTTACTTTATTTTTTAAATGAAAATACCAACATTTGCATAAAGCATATAGTCATATCAAGTGGTGTAACCAAGGTTACCTGTCACATTGGCAGTGGGCGTGGCTAGTAGAGCGGTGCTAAACAGCTGGACAGTGGGCGGGCCGGGGACAGAAAGGCGCTGCTGATTGGTCAGGTTAAGGAAGACAGATGTCATGCCTGGAAAACACACACACAACCAATATTATATTAGAATACTTACAGCATCTTGTCACCATGACTACTACCATGTCAATATATCAATCAAAGCGAATAGCCTAAATATTATAGTGCTTAATACATAAGAGCAGAGCAGATAAAAGGGGATTTGAAGTAGAAACTTGAGATAGGAGAGGTCACTACAACACACACACACACACGGACAGAGTCATCCATTCATCAGCACTACGTCACCTAGGCAACTCTGTGCTGTCTGATACATAGACCCTAGTCTCAGCCTCTTCTGTCCATCAGCACTACGTCACCTAGGCAACTCTGTGCTGAACGTCTGATACATAGACCCTCGTAACACTTTCTGACTTTCGAGAAGTAATACTGTCTATCCATTGGCTGTTAGCATTATCACTCATAAGTATAGCTCCGTAGTTTCTGGTGCAACGATAGCGCAATGCTTCATTTACTCATTTAAAATGTTCCATTTATTTTAATCAGTAACCGTAAACAGCCAAACTCTGTTGTTCAGTTTTCCTCATTGCAAGTTTAACGTCCAATTTGTCATTGAGTTACGTAGTTGGTCGTTCTGCATGTCAATCAAAATACCTTGCATGTCAAGTAGGCGGGTTATTGACGCAGTTAGCCAGCGCTGTGTCTTTACGTAAGGAAAGGCTGGCTCTGCAATACTAAGGAAATGTTAGCTGTGATGTGCTGCTATGGCCTACCAGGTGTGGGCGGGGCCTGCAGGGCTGGAGCAGCTGCAAGGGAGCTCAGCATGAGGAGAGGGCTCCCTGACCCTGCCAGCGGAGGAGTGACCAGGGTCAGGAGCGCTGGCTGTGCCGGTGGACCTGGAAGACACAACACCTTCAGCAGCAGCAGTGATAGCATCAGGAGAAGTAGTAGTGTTAGCCGTAGCATTAGCAGAAGTAGCAGGTTTAGCAGCATTAGCCGTAGCATTAGCAGAAGTAGCAGGTTTAGCAGCATTAGCCGTAGCATTAGCAGAAGTAGTAGCATTAGATGTAATGGCATTAGCATTAGCAGTAGTATGTCTAGCAGCAGTAGCATTAGGATAAGTAGTAGCATTAGCAGAAGATGTATTAGCGAAAGTAGTATGTCTAGCAGCAGTAGTATTAGTAGTATTAGCAGTATCATTAGCAAAAGTAGCTGTATTAGCAGCAGATGTAGTAGTAATAGCAGTCGTAGTAACCATATGAGGACTCAGCTGGTCACAATACACACACACACACACACACACACACACACACACACACACAAACCGCGCACTGGAAAAGCCAGCCAACCTTGTGAGGACATATTGGCGCACTGGGCTGTTCCTTCGTTCACGACCTGATGTGCGAGCGGCATGGGCCCAGCTGAATGGGACTTCCTGTGGCACAGGATGTTGGGCCTGGTCCTGGGCCGCGCCCAGGGTTCATCTGGGTGAGCTGGGGGCGGGGACAGGGCCAGAGCTGCTCTCTGTGGGGGAGGGGGAGTTGCGACGTCAATCGTGGTGGGTGGTGTATAGCCACCTGGTGACCAGGAGGAGGTAGTGGTGGTGGTAGCACTTCCTGGTGTTGGCACTGAGGTGGAGAT
>JAODUH010057642.1:5348-18062 GCA_027564835.1 Typhlichthys subterraneus | reverse complement strand
CCAACCCCCCCCCCCCCCCCCCCCCCCACAAGAAGTGAGTGAGGAAGACATTGTAAAGCTATGTGAATCAGTTTTGCGGAGTGCCTCATCGTTACTCTTTGCCTCCTATCTGTTTCTCAGCTACCTTTTTAATATCCTGTGTGCGACCGGGCCATGCTAAGACAGTTTAAATATGTATATTTATCGCTGTTTTGCTGTGCTTTTCTTTGGTTTACAAGTGTACCATGTCTTTCCCACCCCTTTTTTATTTTTTCCCACTCACAAGTACTTGACATGTGGAGGGGAAGATATTCCCAAAATGAGTCAGACTTCACTGTACTGTACATTAAATGGATGCAAAATGCTGGTTATGTTCACAATCTGTCAGAACAGGGTCTGTATTTGGGGTCTATACAGTATGTGTGTTTTAGTTTGTCAATGTTCATTTTATCTTTTTTGTTTTTAAATCTGAAAACAATTATTTTTGCACAGTGTCTTTTGGTGAATGTTTGCCTGTCCACGTACTGCCTTTTTGTTTCTTTTTATTTTCTATTTGTGTGTGCGCATGCATGTGCGCGCGCACCTGCACACAACCATATTGGTCTGGGAGTTTTTGTTGCCGAGCTTTGTCTTGCCCTCGAAACGTCACCTTTTCTTATTGAAGACATTATTGTTGCCTTGTCACAAGTTTGTGACTACGTTATTATTTATTGTTTTTAGTTCTTATTTTGCTTTGCCAAATTTTCACCAAATATTCTTCCGTAGTTGCATATATTCAAAGTAAAATGCCTTATTTAGTTTAGTGCTCTTTATACAGTATATACATATTCACACATTTTGTTACAACTCCATATTGGAAAATATATATCAATGTATTTGTGTTTAGTTAATTCTTGGTTTTTATGGTTGTATGTATACAAACCCTTGGTGATGTGCGATATGTGCAAGAAAACTTGAGCAGTCATGTGCTGGTCCAAATATCTCAATATGTTTCCTCCTTATTAGGACAGACCTACCAATTGATAAGTCTAATATATTAAATCAGCCCATAAAGCACAAATATCAAATTAACTAACTTTTTTAATGGTGCCTCTGAAATTACTTTTGGTAAGTATATTGTCAGGTGAACACTTTGCATCTTATATAAAGCTATGTAGGCATCAGTTGAATTGATTGTTCATGTGGTTCTTTATGAATCAAGTCAATCCCACGACCCTAGGAACTGTCAAATTCCACATTGTTAACTTTTTTTTTTGTGGTGATACAAGGGTTTTATGTGACAGCAACAATATTCCCTTTTTGTGAGCTTGATTCGTAGGCGATGTCATTCAGACTGTATAGCATGTCACTGTTTGCAGATGACATCACACTGTTCCTTCAGTAATTCCAGTCTCAATTTGTTAGTTACTGTACTAGGCTTTAAACTAATGCGGGTGCCGCATCCAAAATGACGCACATATTATGTATACTACTTTAGGATTGTCAGTTAATTTCTTTTCACGTCAGCAAAATATGCAGATAAAAGGATTATTGATGTTATATTTCAGCTAAGGTATATATATATGTTTTTAAAGAAGAATCCTGTTCACATAATCCCACATCCCACTCACGCACAGTTTCATTTTATTGTTACTGGCTTGTTTTTTTGTGTGAAAACTTGAAACAAACTCATGGGTGCAGTACAGTAGGCCTATGTGACGACGACAGAGGTTGATGACAAAGATTGTTGTGTATTGTCTTTTCATGTCATGCCATTTTTGTCTTGACCGTGCGTACTGTTAACTTTGTTTTTGCTCTACTTGTCTTCAGTAAAATATGTTCTTAAGAAGGGTCACCTCAATTTCAGATCATAAAATAATGTAAACATTTATATCTCGTCATAAAAGATGTATTTATTGTACAGATCTTGTCTTAGCAGCATTGTTTTGAAGATTGTCTTACTTTGGATGGTTTCCTGAAAGGCAACATCGGTTTGGTTCACATGTAATTCTGTCATCCACTTGAACTGATAATCTATTATTTATTGGTCAGTTTCCCTCTTTAGTCAAAAAATATTTTCTTAACACGTGCCATAGATCAAGAATCCTTAGGGTTGAAAGGCTAAATCCTGTAGCTTTTCTAGTATTGATTTTTAAATGTAAAGCATCTGTCCAGAAGCTGGCTCTATCTAACCTAACATTTGCTCTATTTATTCGCAATATATTGGTGGTGTTATTCTCTTCACATTAGGGGGAGTTTGCTAGATATAAGGATCGGGATCTGGACGTCCGCCCCATTATGTGTGCCTTTTTTGAATAATAGTGCACATGGATGTGCTATGTAACAAGGCACAGTTGGTTTGTGAATTTAATGCAAGGGAATATTTTAGTGCAGTTCACCCAAACTAATAAAATAAGGTTAGTATAATATATTTTCATAAATTCCCAAATGTGGCCTGGGTTATTTTTCTCCTGGTAGCATTGGTTGACAATGTTAATGTAATAATTTACAAACTAGTAAGTACAAAAGTGTTCCAAAAACGTGTAAAAAAAAAAAATTCCACCAAAAATGTAGTGTTAAGTTAGTTCCAATTCAGTGTTTGAAGTTAATTACATATTTAACCCAAAATTGCAACTTTAAGGTATGTGGACGGGTGCTGATGTTATGCCATATAATCTCAGTCTGCTCAATATAGAACCAAGTGCACTGATGTGAACATATTTCACAACAAATGTAATCTTTAACATATTGATTAGTTAATCTGGACATCACAAAACCCAACATGGTTTTAAATAATGTGATGATTGAATCTTTACATTTTAATTATTTTCTTTGTTCCTGTTTTGTAACTATAGCTATTCCCATGTGGACCAACCTCATGACTCAAACATGGTCCGTGTGATCTTTTATTGTGCAATAAAAGATGACTTTCAACTTTGTTTAATCTGTGGTGGGTATTTCCTGAGTTTAACATGGATTTCCCTGCAACTGTTAACTGAATGTGTGTGGTGCCATCATTCCTCAACTTTGTGTCACACACAGAGAAGGGGGGTTGAGGAGGAAACATCAGACATGTTGGTATTTAAATAATCAATATTTAATTGCAGACAGGATACACCCAAGTAGTGTTGATACATTAAGAGAATCAGTGCCACAATCTTGATCTCGGGCTATATTTGTTAAACCCTAGAATAGTTGTTCTAACTTAAATGTTTTATTTTTTGTTTACCCTCTTGTGTTCATGCCATGTACCCCTTACCAGAATAAAAAGAAAATAGCTAATACAATTTGGCAAGCATTTACATTTAAACATTCAAACTATAAATTTAGACATTGTATAAACACATTCATATGTTTTTCAGCTTTATAGGTTTCATAGTTGGATTTATATTTTAATAAATTGTGTTTTTTTTATAAACAAGGGTGTTAAATGTATAGTGTTACTATTGGAATGTAATCTTAAACATGCAAGTTAAACTAATTGTCAAATAATTTTCTGTAGCCAATATAAACACAACTTATTTTTACCAAAATAGGGCATCCTGCAGTACTTGTACAAAATTACCACAATAATGCCACTTCCACTCACCTGTTTGTTAAAAGTTCTGGTAGGAATGTTAACTTGTAAACATGTATCCAATCCAAATTATCTATTACTTTCTCCACTTTCCACATTTACATTGCTTATCCATTCGTCATCTTGCATATAGCATTAGGCTTTTTAGGTACAAATTGTTGCTTCTATCTATGATTTCTGTCACATATGTATATGGTGAAATGGCTGCATTATTGTCTAGTAAATTCCATATCATTTCTGACTTAACTCCAATAAAAAAAAAATGTTTTGCTTTCTGATTGATCTTCTCTGTTACAATTCAAACCCAAACCACCAAAAAACACCACTAATGCTTTAGAAATAACCAAAAATTGCAGTATTTTATTTTTCTTAGCTAGAACATATTCAACTGAAGGTGTAACAAATCCTCTGTAAAATAACTCAGATCCAACATTACATTAGTAACAATGAATCTGTACAACTGCAAAATGTTTGGAGACTTGGAGAATATAATGAGCAGAGCAGAACTGCTATTACAAAAATAACACTCAATGTAAAAGTAGGCATTCCAATCAATGTAAGCATGGTCAAAGTATACATTTATTTAAACATATTCAGAGGTGAAAAACATCCCTTAACATTTATCATAAGGCATTTAATCTGAAAGACTAGCTGCTAAAATACATAAAGAATGACTTTATGATGTGCTTTGATTCTTCTGTAATAATGTGCTTGCAGTTTGCAATTGCCACTTAATGAACATCTTGCCCACAATACAAATGTAACAGTGGTCATTCATTCAGGACATATGTGGTTCCAGTAAATACAATTCAAACATAAAGTTAAAGTGATACAAAATTCTTTAAAAATTATTTTTATAGTTTACAGCTGTTTTCGTCTCATTATTTACAAAAGTGTTTACAACATTCCTGACTGACATTGGCCACATTGGCCAGAATAATTATGGAATCCTTAAGGCATTTCCATATTCACTGGGAGTCCCTGCGACTGTCCGAACACTCCAACCCAGCTTTGGGCCAATATATCCTCATGTTTCCCTGGTCGGTTGGACTGCAGCTTCACCAGCGAGGAGCTGTAACCGCTTCCTTTCTTTTTTCTTTCCTAGACCAGCTTTTTTAGTAGTTCTCCCCACTGTTGGAAAAGAAAACAGGGTAAGGATGGTGCAATTTTATATTTCTCTAATTGTCAACACAGCCTATGAAAACGGTCAAATGTTTTGATAAGAGAGATAGGGTTTCCATAGTAAGAAATGACTGGTTAGATCAGCATGTTGTTAGGAGAAAATTACTTGTAATCTGCTCTTTTCATAGGCTGTGATTGACAATAATGACGAAAGCCTTATACTTTATATACTTTTACTTTCCACTCCACTCTTCAACTCTTTCCAACAGCTGGGTGCCAGAACCCTTCCCCTCTTCCCTCCTTTTGTTTGTCTCCTCTCCACATTTCTATATTTCTATTTCACTCATGTGTTTTCTTCTAGCCCCCCCATCCCCACACACACACACACTTTCTCTCTCGCTCTCTGTGGGAGATCTGTGAGAATACTGGATCATGTTGGGAAAACGCCCTGGAGTGTTTGAGGGGAGTTGTAGCCCCGCCCCTCCCCTCTCATATTGATGGAGGCTTTGCATGAGGAGGAGAGGCTACATCTCCCTCCTCTCCTGCCATTCCTCCTGCCACCGCCACCATTTGTAGGGCAGCTGGGTGGGAGGTGCCTTGCTCACATACCTTCCTGGTGTTCATTTGTTTGGTGGAGGGTGTACCAGGTAAAAGAGGTCACCTTTGTTGGAATGTATCAGTCTATGCTGCCCTATGAAGCCTAGTACAGTAACTACGCAAGTGAACTGGGAAAAATGGCTTAAATGTTTTTTTTAACTGGACAGTTTGTAGTTTTTGGCCATTTTTATATATAATTTTCTCAACAACAAAACAATATTGAACTCTGTAGCTTTGTCACAATATAAAGTAGATATGAAGAAGTACATTTTGAGTAATAACTAAATTTTGACCAGATACGTAGTGCGGTTAGCCTGTGGACGGCAGTACACTGTGTACACTGTTTTCTGTATTGTCTGACTGTGGTTTAGTAACAACTGATTGGGCTGTGCGTGTGTGTGTGTGTGTGTGTGTGTACGCGCTAATATCTGGTCTCTGTTGTAGATCAGTGTTGTCTATACATTTCCACACTGGGGGCTTTGGATGTATCACATACATATACAGTAGTACACACACACACACACACAGGTATCATCATTAACCACAAGTAAACCCTCTCTCTTTCACTCAGACTAAATGAATCCTGACCTCTAATGCAAGGTCACACACACAGAGTGGACCAGATGGTTAGTATAGCTGGATGTTGTTAGGTGCCTTGAGCTGGTATTCTTTGAGGTCGTAACAGATGTCATGAGAACAAACCAACTTAACTAAATCAGACTGTCCTGGTAATCCTGTCTGTTCCTCAGAACACACACACACACACACACACACACGCACACACACACACACACACACACAATCAGACAAATATTGGCAATGTAAAACTTCTCACACGTGTGCTGTACCAGAGTGCCTTTGAGCAAACTGCATATAGCCTTTTGTCAGTGTGTCATGTCTCATAAACCCCAAAAGCCTGATTCGATTTAAATGTTAAATGTAATACCCTAGAGGAATGTGGTTGCCATGGCAATGAGAGTGAGCAGGTGTGTAAAAACAGTCAATAAATAATTTGGAAAAATAATAAATAATAGTACAACTTAACATCCTACAAACAGTGGATAAATAACTTAGTTTATGTGTAATAGTCAGATAACTGATATTTAATACACATTTTAATTGGCTGTTAAGGGAATACTTAATATGGTCATAAAGCATAAAGTGGAAGAATAATTTTTTTATCGTGCTATCATGTAATAATACTAATAATCATAATAATATAAAGTGTCAGGCCAAATCCTTTAATTTTATATTCATAATTATATATATTCATAGTAAATATTTCCTGTCGATACCATCTCAGCATGTGATAGTGGTTTTCCCATAAGAGGTCTACAGTATCAAGTGCAGGTGTAAGCTATATGAACAACATATTTTCGGTCATCTTGGGTCAAACAGTTTTAGAATTGCCAAAGAAAAAACAGCACAACAAGAAACAAGTCGCAGTGTGACTGCAGTGTTGTGCTAACAGCGGCGGTTGTTTTTGCATCACGTCATGGTGATGCAGGCCACATCTCAACAGAGAGAATTTATGATCCTGTAAGGGAGCGCTGACTGTGGCGGAGACCGAGACTCGGAGTCATAACACGCACACGCTCTCAGCAACACATGTTGAGGTGGAAAACACGCAACACATTGCGGTAACAACATCCTAAGTCAGAGTGACGACAGAAGCCGCGTGAGACACAGGATGCAAACTTGCTTTTGCTTTAGTCTCTCTCTCTCTCTCTCTCTCTCTCTCTCTCTCACACACACACACGTAATTGCACAAACCAATCATTCTACACACAATAAACACCATGACCCAAACAGAGAGAGTAACAGAAAGACACAGAAAGATGCATTTCCATAATGTGCAATTGTTTTTAATGTGGGCTATGTTCTGTTTCAATAGTGTGCTATAAATAAAATGTATTATTATTATTTTTAGTAGTAGTAGTAGTAGTAGTATTAATAATAATATTAGTTTCTGCCAGGATGCAGGTTCAGATACTAAGGAATGCTTATCATTGCACTATTGAACAAGGAATGTGGTGATGAGCCAACAAATGATAAAGAAAATAATGTTAAATGACAAATGTTAAGGTCCAGGTTATATTCTGTTCTTGTAGTAAACTTGTTGGATAAATAGGTAGGGGCAAAGCTCTAAGCCACTTTAACAAGGGTTGAATGATCTCCCAACAGTATTTGTTTTATTATGAGAACAGCGCGAATGTTAGCCATTGTTTGAAGTAGTGTGAGCTACATAATCTATGCATTGCGTCAATCATCTGTAAGGCCTACATGTAGGTCAATTACCATAGATATTAAATCTATATATTAAATATTAATAGCAAAATATTATATTAATTTATTTTATTTAATTTAAGATATCATATTATAATGTAATACAACATAATAATCTTTATTTATTTCGCACTCTTCATACATAATTGCAGTTCAAAGTGCTTGGCATAAACAAATACAGATTTACAAACAAAAATGGTTAAAGGAATCAGATTAAAAAATAAATAAAATATAAATTGGGGTCATTGCATGGGGTCATTGCAACACCACTAATGTACAGTGTACTAATCTATTATGGATATGATATAATGAGTACACAGAGTATATACTCTGCACACCTAACACCACCATACAGTATATAAAGCACAGTAGCCTACTTCTAAAATAGCTATGGTTATAATCAGAAAAGCCCACCATATTTGAAATAGTTGATGGTCAAATAATGGAAATGGAATCAGACTGTACTGGATTAAGCCCAGACACGGTTAATAAGACACAGCTATTGGCGAGGCGCTCCGAGCCATTTCAGAACCCGGTCAAAACAGCAGGAATCCACTTAGAAACACACAGCCTGTTTCATCTCCACTGAAATCATACAGGGCAGCCTCTGAAAAAATGCAGTTTATTTGTTCTTCACTTATAACATACCTATGTCTAATGTGATTTAACCACTCACGTGGGAAGGAGAGAGAGAGAGAGAGAGAGAGAGAGAGAGAGAGAGAGAGAGAGAGAGAGAGAGAGAGAGAGAGAGATCTGGTGGAGAGACATGGGCACAAAGACATATGTATACACATGTACTGCATTTAGGACACAAACATTATACTGTATACAATATAGGGCCTATAGAGAAATGCAAACCTGACACATATTGTCCAAACGCAGGCACAACTTCCCAAGAGAATAGATACATTATTACGCACACACACACACACACATGCACAGTGTGAGAGAAAGGCTACCTGTGCTGCACTGTATGGCTTTGTTTCAATGCCCTGCAGATACACAACATGCCATAATTTACTGCATGTGATATACAGTGGAGCATGGGGCTGAGCTGCTGTCTGTGTTGTGTTACACCCTAATCCTCTGCTCTCTGCACAGAGCCATGTGTCCCAACTGAAAGGAATAACTCATGCCAGCTTGGAAGACCTCTGTCCTACATTGTCACACATGGACTGGATGGTGTAAGGTTTACCGGATAAATGGACTTGTGTATATATATATATATATATATATATAGTATATATAAAAAAAATCATTAAAACTGTAATTTTCAAATTGTCTTGCAAGCAAATATATTGTACAAATACCCCCAGTTTGAGCCCCATGGTTGACATCCTGCCCTATAACTATTCTGCAAAGGCATCAATTACTCTACAAAATACTGTAGTTACATTAGAGAAAATAACATTTTATAAATCAAAATAAAAATGCACTGGAGAAACTACAATCGTAGCCTAGTTACATATTGCTTACTGTACCTGTACAAATTTTTATTATAAAATTACTATACTCACTGGGAATAAATAGACTTCTTGGAGAGAAGTCTTCATTTACAGTATGATTTTACACCTGAATATACTTTGTTTTTGTTGTTTTGAACTGCAGACCGGAAAATGGGCTCATATCCTTATAGAAACACTGGTTAGAATCACAGCGTTCACTTAAAATCACTCTGGAGAATGTCTGAGGCATTGTGAAAAAGGTCACACATGGTGTCTATTCTCCAACAATGGAAAACGTGTCACATGCTAACATCACAGGTCTCTGGCATGTGATGCTTCTATTAGTGAAGAACATAAACAAATCATCTCTCCAAGATCCCAGATTGACGTAGAAAATACTGTATGAGCATAGCCTAATACAAGATTATTACCCTATTTGTTAGCACAAGTAGTAACACTAGATTAATCTCCTCGCGGTCCGCTAGCTAGCTGTCTGTTCTTTGTATATGCTAAAAAAAAGAAGCAAGTGTGTCTACAGAGCCCTTGATCTGTAAATGGGAACACAAAGTGGTGCAGATCGCACCGCACAACATTATACCAGCAATGACAATGTGTGTACAATTTGGGGTGCGGCGAATCTGAGCAAGTACCCTCTACATTGAATGGAGAGTTGTTGTTCACAACAACAATGCTGATGTTGTTGTGGGCTAGTTAGCTTAAACATACAATATACTGTATTTAGTCAGTTTATAGAAGAAAATAGGTATACTATGCTGGTATTATTCAAATATAATAGTATATAGTACACAATAATACACACACTATATATGGTTACCATTACACAGATCTGTCTTGCTTAGCCGAAAATAAAATATTGCATCTGCATGACGAATACTACTTTACCAGATTCAACCTCAGGAATCTTTGTTTCTTATGTATTAGTGCCTGGAACAGTAAACCCAGCTGTCATGCTCCTCTAAGTAATTGCTAATAAATTTTTTCAAGCAATCACATGTACGGTACAATATACTGATCAGGAAACATGTCACAAGACCGGATTGTTGTGTATGCCTTTTCAGTGCACCTTTACAGTAGTTGCCAAATAAGGGGATTGGGAAACCATTTGAAGATATTTAACTATAGTTTGAATTACTAAATGTGTTATATTATTATTAATAACAATTTTGTTACTGCCATAGAAACACAGATGTATTGTGCATATGTATGATTTAAGTTTATGTTACACTATTCTAAAATATTGGACATGCAACTCCTTTGAGTTTTCTACCAAGTTCAATGCAATATGTCATAAATCAGAACATTGCCTTTCTTCAAGCCTCTTTCTTGTGTGGATGCATGTGGATGAAGTAAATCTATCAACATATGGGAGATTACCGCTGCCATAAATACTGCTTAATAACCTCTCAAACTAACCTCAAACATGTGTCTGTAGCCTAGATTATGTCTGGCTAAAGCCTAGATACAGTATACCGACCAGGAGTGACTGTTAAACGTATCTCTATGCACTAGGATCCATAAAGGCTTTTATAGCTATTGATATGATGGTGGGATATAGTTATGCTCAAGGGTTTAGTGGCCTTTCAATAAAGCTAAGATATGTTATGTTAAATGATTTATGGTTGGCTTCTATTGGGTCTTATCGGAAGAGGAATACTGGATTGTATAATTTGTTTAGATTGTTTTATTCGATTTGTGATTAGGAGCCCAGTCCTATCTAACAGAAGCGAAACATTTTTATTCATTTGACAAAAAAGGGTTGTAATAATAATAATAAAAATAATAATAAAAATAATAATTACTATTATTATTATTTTGTTCCAAAAAAGAAACTAACACTGTAAGAAATGTTTGTTCATAGATAAACTGTAGATAAATAACTAAAGTAAGTTAAGCTGTGCATTTCTTTTAATAGTATTCTTGTTACAGTGAAGCAGATCTGTGGTCTGACAATGCACTGCCAAGTTAATTGAATCCTACAGGGAGCCATCAAGAGGACTAGACATGGCCCCCTCATCATGTGAAAAAAATACGAGAAAACAAGGAATATCAGAGTGATAGCACAACCCTCTCGTCCCACATGGGTGCTATTAGGACCTCAGGCCAATCCTGTATTACTATGCCAGGCCCTCCCAGATTTGCTTTCTCCATCTTCTAATGCCAGTAGACATGTGATCTGACATTGATAATGGTAATTACTGCAAGCAGCATGGATTCCATTGTAAAAAATTGATACACATCCCCTCCTCCCAACCACATACACCTTAATATTATATAATATATAGTGTTCTTAAAGTGCTTTAAAATGATCAAATAATAGAGTAAACAACAATGTTTGGTGCATCCTTCTGGGCCCTATTTAAATCTTTAGAGATAAACATTGAATTGGTTTAGGGGAAAGTAGTCCCTCCCTGCCATGTTTGGTTTATAATGTGTAAAGCTATAAAACATTGCTGTCAACAATTTTCACTACATTTACTTTTTAATGCTTTTCAACACTTCAGGCAGTGGAGTCAAAGAGAGTGTATACTGTAGTAACTTTATTGATATATTAGCAGTATATTTCCCACCACTGTACTATCCAGGACAGTACCAGAGTCTCTTGTATTGGAAGATCCAAGTCTTATGCTATGCTGTTATGTTTTTAATCATATATTTTTAAATAATTTCCACTACCAATACTACCAATACAATATTTTTCCATAAATATTCTAACCAGTTTTTAGGAGAATATGCAGCAATTGTTTTCAACACAAGAACAGAAAAGACATACCATAAAATATGTGCTTTTCTTCTATGAAAAGAAAACAAAACCACTATTGACAGTAATTCCAGAGAGGGGCCTTTTGGAATATTTTTCTTCCATTAGGAAGTTCAAAATTTCTTATTGCCTTGACCCATAAAAAGCTCCAGAACACATGACACAGGTTATGGAATTTTATAAATGAAAAACAGTGAGACTATATATCCTTGGAGTAAAAGTTCAGTAAGCCGATACTTCTGGTTTGAAGCATTAGGATGTGTGGTGCTTTAAGATGCTATCTCTGCTGGGTTGGCCATTATATGAAGACATGACATACTGTAAAGACAGAGCAATGTATTTCCTGTAGGTCGCAACCTATCACCGCCCATCAGCTTTTCTTACCTTTAGGACATTTCTTTTTCATTCTACACCTCCGCATCTCTTTGTGGGATGGGCAGAACACTGCTGCTTTCTCTTCAGGCGTCCAGCGGGGCAGCCCATCTCCACGGGTCCTTGTTTGCTGACCCCACCTGAATCCACAGGAGGTGCCATTGCGGAGGCAGATGCTCCAGTCACTCCACTCTCCCACTGAAGCTAGAAGGCAGTTGTCTGCAGAGGAGTGATGAAGAAGTGATGAAAACCACATATGTGGTGAGCTAATATATATAGACATCTGTCAAAAGTCCTTCTTTCAAAAGCGAGGGTCGGTAATCCCCAATGCAATTCTTCTTCTTCTTCTTCTTCTTCTTCTTCTAAATATGAATATTAAACGTATGTCTGCTAATGAGTTTTTCAAGCACTTACAGTACATTAGACAATTTGCAAAACAAAACCAGGAACAAAACACTATAGGCTACAGGCCAAACAGGTACAGCGGGTAATCTGCTCGGGTACCAAGCAGCCACATATTCATCCCTAGCTGTCTCGCTCAAGCGATAAATCTCAGTTAGAGAGGGATAATACACAGA
>JAODUH010057631.1:0-18064 GCA_027564835.1 Typhlichthys subterraneus | reverse complement strand
TCTCTCTCTCTCTCTCTCTCTCTCTCTCTCTCTCTCTCTCTCTCTCTCTCTCTCTCTCTCTCTCTCTCTCTGTCAGTTTCAATTGCTCAAACCCCTGTCCTCTCACTGTCTGTACATCTTCAACACCCAATGTCTTAATATTAGCCCAGATAAAGAGCACAGTTTCTATATACCCACCACGGGGTCACAGAGGGCAAGCATTGGCCCTCCCTCGTCTGGCTGACACTAATGACAATACACAGACCACATTGCCTGAAAAGATCCCATTACATCCCATATCCTTAGCCAGCGCAGGGCTGATTGTGTCTATCCAGCTAACTGGCTGATTAGATAACCGCCAAGATGCCTGCTTAACCGATTAATGTACCACTAGATGTTCAACAGGCTCACTTATTGATTAGCTTGCTAGCTGATGTGTACAAAGTATCACAACACACGTTCAAATGGTTTGCCCACACGGGAGACAAATGAGTTCCATATGAAGGGGGCGGGCGGTGAGGAGACAGACTTAAACAGGAAGAGAAGCTGATAGGTCGTATAAGCAGCCTGGGAATGTCCATTTGCCTGTATGTAAATCTATGTTTAGCAAAATTACAATGATAAAACAAATATGTTATTTCACAAGCTTCACACTTCACATCATTTGCACTACATATGTGAGAAATAATAATCAATATATGGCTCTGGATTAAACGGGACACTCTTTTGGTGCAATCAATTAATTAAAAGGTGTGCCTTTACGTTGGAGATATAAACAGGTCATATCTACTATATACAGTATATCATTACAGCAATATTGTAAAACTCGCAGCTTTCAGAAAACCAATAAAAAATAATATTTACCCATTAAAGGTTGAGTCAGTCAGTCATTCTCGGATCAAAACAAAAACACTTCTCCCTTCACTGCCATAGGGTGCTCCCTCAGAAGCTATGCCCTGCACATTGGAAATGCATTGTGAAGCCAAGGGCATTGTTGTTTTGAGTGGTGTTCCCACTTTGTTTATGTTCTTATTTTCGGAACCACAGCTGGGTAGAAGTACCGGATTACTTTTTCAGCACACACAGAAAATGGTTTGATAGCAAAATGCAAGAAAATATTTGGTGAATTTGACAAAAATGTTACTATCTTACAATCGCTAACTATTAGCCTAGCGAGACCATCCTGATCTTGCGAGCTTCAGTTTAATTTTGCAATGAGAATCAGAATTAAAAACCTAGGAATCATTTAGAATGTGTCTGAGTAGCAACTGAACTTACCAATCAGCGTCGTGTTGATAGATACCTTTCTAAATACAGGTGTGGTTTAGTAACCTGACATGCCAGAGGAATTGTTGTAACAAGTCCATCTGGGAAGCCGTGCATTGAAACGGTTTGTGAATGGCTGTACTTTCAAAAAAATGCTTGGCAGTTGATTGGATGAACCATCTGGTTCGTCGGCACCATGGTGGGCACACCTAAACCACGCCCATATAGCTATAAGCACGACGCTGATTGGAAAACCAGGCCAGTATAGCTATCAACACGACGCTGATTAGAAATTTCCGTTGCTACTCGGACACATTCAAAATTATTCTGAGGCTTTCCAGACTGATTCTCACGGCTAAATTAAACTGAAGCTCGCGAGATCAGGGTGGTCTCCCGAGGTTAGTGGTTTAGGTGTGCTGACAGCGAAAACGACCAGATGGTTCATCCAATCAACTGCCAAGTACCTTTACAAACAGTTTCAATGTATGGCTCCCCAGATGGAGTTGAGACTAACAATTCATCTGGCATGACAGGTTAGCTAACTATAGCTTTAACATTCTTGTACTAAATCTTAGCATCTCATAGCTACGATATGAATAACAGAAGAAGCCTGGTGTTCTTCTGTTGAGCAGCCCATGTTATCACCAGCATGCTGGTGATTTGCGTGGAAAAGGCTTGTGTGCTGACACAGATCAGACACTCACACACACACACATGGTCTCTTACAGGTCTGCTCTAGTGCTGGTGGAGACCTAGACATACCAAGTGGAGTTGCAGACACAGTGCAGACCCTCACATCAAAGACCCTGAGATCAGAAGGGAACGCTCACACAAATCCTCAGCTTGCCTGAGCATAGCAACACAAAGGCACATGTGAAAAAGATATCTGTGCACAATCACCCATGGTCACGCATGTGTACATGCACACACACATACACACGCACACACAGAGGACCTATATAATCTATCAACTAGATTGACAAGAATAAATATAGAAGTCATGTATCGTTTCCTGTCATATGAACAGATCTTATCAATAGATAAATGATTCTAACTAAAAGATAAAATGTAACAAAAAAGAAACAATCAATAGGTTAGGTAAAGGTGAATGTAATATAATTTATTTACCTGCAGTGTGGATTGCAATCATTGGGACCTGAAAGCATTTGGAATTATTGTGTATTATTTTCGATCTTGCTTCTGTTGCCATTTATCAAGATAGTCAGAGAGTTTTTTAGATTTGCTTTGAAATGCTTCCATAAGTGATGGCTACAACACCTGCACAGTACACATAACCCCAGATACATATATCACAAATGACACTGACGTAAATGGTAGGAAATCTGTACAGAGCACTACAGAAAATAGAGAACTGGTGGTTTAGTTGAGGACATCAGTGCCCGCTTGTTAATATTACTGATTATTATTATGAGTAATAATAATCAAACAATATTTGTCACATGCTAAAAAACATAATTATGATTTTACCTATAAATATAAAAATAATAAAAAAGTACAAGTTTAGTTTAGGCTCTGACCTATATGTACTGTACTGTATGTAATTTGTCCTCTCTCCATTCAACTGTCATACAGCAATATGATGTGCATACATCGTAGCGAACTGGGTGTAAGCCAAGAAATAACTAATTTCATTCAGCAGGAATGCACAAGTTCCTCTGTTTAGGCTTGCGTGTGTCAACACTCGATTCCCGGACGTGCTTCAGATATCTCAATAGACTTATGTTCAATCTGCATGTGTTTAACATCAGAGCTGTTCCTGCAGGTATTACGTCAATCTAGTGTCCAGCCAGACCAATGAGGTTTAGCAGGGCTGCCTTGTAAAAAGACCCCGTGGAAAGTGATGGGAGTGGAACGCAGCCCTAATGGAAAGAGATGGAGGATGGATGGATAGATGGAAAGGTTGGTCGAGAAAGCTCAGAGGACAGTACATTGAGTTTCCAGTCAAGGAAAATAATGATAGCTCGCTATGTGAAGGTTAGGAACTTTATACATGCCTACACAAATGTGATAAATGCAGAAAGCATACTGTATTGTATGAATCCCTGCTATTATATTACATAATGTACATTAGCCCTGTATATCAAATGATGAGGCGCGACACATTTCTCATCACATGCAGAGATACGTGACCTGGCTCTATTTCAAGGCTAGCATAAAGGCAACCCTACAATGATGAATGAACACCGCGGAGCGTTTGCTGCTCAGTACATCTGCTGGCCCGTGCAGTCGGAAGGTTGCTCATTTATCCCGGGGGAGAAGCCTTAACCATCTGGCCGCTGTGAGGACACGCCTGCACAAGGCACATCCACAGGCATTTCAGAGACAGATGTTAAACATGCACCAAGGGAAGGCATGGGTCCACCACAGCCCATACCAAGTCTGCCAAAGTACCTGGTGGTATCTTATTTCATGATGCCAATAATAAGATTTCCTCCTAATTCTCCACAGTGCATGAGCAGGGAAATACCAGTAACTTTAGAATGTAGCCTGTATACTGCAGGGTCTTGCACAGAATGCTGAATGAGGCAACCTTGCGTGTTTTCCATTCATACAACCCTGGAGTATACGTGAGGCGTCCAATTGCGGCAGCATCATCTCTATCCATTAAGCTTTTGTCATCAGTGGACAAAGTTCAACATACCCTATAGCATGGGAATGGGAGCTTTGCTCCGACCTTTAGGCCTATCTGTCCGTTCATTAACAGCATGGGGAGTTGCGTCGGAAAGCAAACACGCTGCTGCTTTGAAGGTGAGGAATCTCTCCAGTGAAAGCATGGGAAAGAGAGATGGAGGGCAAGGCAACGTGTGGTGTTCCACAGACCTCTGCTGGTCAGGAGAGAGTCACCTGTGACTGATGTGAGGAGCTAGAACGTCTACCACAGGAGGCAGAGACTCATAAAACCCCTGATTGAAAAATGACACCACAACAGGGTCCATAGACAAAGCCAATGTTCTGAGGCAGGGGGAGAGGGTCCATCCACCTGTGCCAGGAGCATCATCTAGCTTGAGGAAACACAAACCACGTATAAATAATCCCAACACGTACCGCACACATACACATAAATACTTCTAGACAAATATGCGCATCCATTCGTACATTAATTTCCACCTCATATTCTCAGCTGTACGCCATCTCAGAAAGTGGTCAATTATTTTCTTTTGGAAACATCTGTTTATACAATCTCACAGCACTGTGGGTCGTTCTCCTCAACCTCGACTCCCACTCGCGGAGAGTGGGGTTGAGTAGAAGAAGAGGGGAGGTGGGAGGGACTTATTTGCTGGTTTGTGGAGGAAGGGTCGTGAAGGGGGTCCTTATAGTCTCATATTGGCCACAGCCTTCAGGATGTAGGGCCCACACCGGGAGTGTTAAGGGGGTGACAGCAAACAAAGGCTGTCTAACATTTCACAGCCTGGCTTCAAAGTGGGTGGCCAACCGAGACTAGAGTTGGCCCCGGCTACACCGGGCAGCCATCTTGTGAAAACATATACTTACTGGTCACTGCATAAAAGTTTTTATTATTTTTTCCTTGCATGTTGAGGACTGAAGGCTAAGTATCTTTGTCAGGTACAAGCAGGATTGCTGATAGGTGCCAGGTGAGCCCTGCTCAGTTTACCCAGTGCTGGACCAGCACATTGTGTGCCGAGGTCAACACTGCCTCAGTATAAGCCTTGTCATGGTAACCACTTCCAGCCCCACCATAACCCTGCCAATACTGTAGTTGTGGACTACGTGTGAATGCAGCAGGTGGCTCAAGAGAAGTCCTTCCACTGTTAATCCTCCCTTCACTATAATAGTGACATAAGATGAGCTTCTGTTTTTCAGCCTGGACTGGAAATGAGTGGAGCTCTGATAGGTATTGTGTATCTAAACAGCGTACAGTGGCATTGATCAGGGTTTTGTGCTAAGGAATGAGGGCCGTTAAAACAAGGCTTCCCTGTGGGTTCCAACTGGCACTCCCACCGGGGTTCCAGATAAGGCAAAATATAAAACGCAAACCCTCCTGCAAATTGAAACCCGGCTGCCCTTTTAGACAACCCTCTCCTCCCCATCGCACCCCTGCCCCTGGGGCAGACCCAAATCTGTGACACTCCCAGGCTAACCCGATACTCTGCTTAAGTCAAAGGTAAGCACTCCAGAGGAACGTTGTAAGCTGGCACCACACTCTCAGCTTTCAGATAATAAACGTATCAAGTGGTAGGCCCCCCCTCTCCCTCTCTCGCTGCTCTAGGCCAAACACATTACAGTGTGGGAGTTGAAGAGCAGAGGAGAGGTGGGAAGCCAATAAGGGGAGACAGCAAGGAGTGAAAGGGGGAAAGGAGAAATGGAGAGGCGTGCTGGTATTGTCACAGTGGCTCCAGTGGTGAGAAGTGTCAGCAAGTCCGCTCAGACAAGGAAGAGCACCTCATCCTCCAATCACGGGAGTAAAAACTAACTAGATGCACACTCTTGCACGGCAGCTATAGCGACATCATTAGCATCTCATAATAACTCAAATACATGATATTTGTGGTTGGCCAAAAGGGTCAGTTATCTAATGTCATTTTCCAAAGCACACATCCGGATGTCTCTCATGCAGAATAGTCAGGAGGCTTGAATGAAAACAAGCCTCACACAACAGGAAGAGAACCCCCTGACACAAAGTGACGTGAGAGGATTGTGTTTATTGTGTTTGTGGATGGATGGTGTGTGTGTGTGTGTGTGTGCGTGTGTGTGTGTGGGGGGGTGTTCCTCTTTCAAATGGCCTTCACAGGTGGTCTATGCTCAATATCTCCCTCTCCATTGTTTTTCTCCATATTGAAAAACACGCACCCGTGACTTGGCTGTCCAGATGTGTTTCCAGAGCCGACGTGGCAGAGAACAAAACTACGGGGTCGGTCAGGTGCTCACGGTTGCCGTCGTGTTTTTAATCAACTCTCCCTCCCTATGGATTTCCACGCTACAATGGTGGCAATGCAGATTGTTCATATGAGTGATGAAGGAGACAGAAAAACACCTGCCCAGAACAATAGAGTTATGGGAGCAGGCTGTTTTCCACTATAGTTACTGACAGGTGCACAGCAGGAACCACTGCTACAAAAAGACACAGGAAACAAGGTCACTGTTGGCTTTATAAGGCTAAGCAGCTCCTTTCATATGGCAGTGTCCTCAATCATTTATGTTTCTACAGTACAAGCCGTATGTCAGCAGGCACAAATAAGACACACCTTTCTATATGAACGACTCAGGTATCGGTTCACTGTAAAACACAATACCTACCTTGTGTGAAACCTTGGCTTGATTCCTGGTGATGTGGAAAGCCAGTCTCTTCAGCGCTTGTAAAAGCAACATAAGATGCCATAAGAGGAAATATTTGGTAAAAAAAACAACTATACAATCATACAACCATAGCATCTCCAGAGAACACATGGAACCCAAAAGACTGCAATCATTGGCCAAGAGGAGGTTTTTGTCTTTCCTGACGGTATTTTCCAGCTAAACGTAAGCCTGCCGGGGCCAGGGAAAGGGCATACAGAGATGATGTTAAGCTGTTGTAACAGTGTGTGTCATAAAATAAAAAGAAACACTGTTGCCTCCATCCCTCATTTAAATAAGGTCCCTGTGGAAGTGCATTGTCCATTATAAACTCTATGCTATGGTGTATTTACACAACAACAATACAAGCACCAAGCAACACCAAGGACTATCTCATAGAAGGAGTTATGAGATTATATATATAAGCAAGGCATTGTCCTCAGCCTTTGTATATGACTCACTGGGATCATCCCACTAATGGAACTGCAGCCACACTAGCCAATAAAGTGGTCAAGCATAGAGCCAATTCAATAGTATTGAGTGCAAAGGTCTTATGCATTGAACAGACACTTTGCACTGAAGGTCCCAAGTCCTGCCTGCAGGTTCCAGGTCAGATCCTATAGAATTATATCATCCGAGAAGATCAGTAGAACTCCTTGTGTTACACAATAGCCATAGAGCTTTAGAATGGTGAAGTATAATAAGAATGTATTGTATAGCTCAGAGAGAACCATATGACACCTTTCACATACATTACACCACGGTACTGTGACCTGGTCCTTGGCAAAGCTTATGAACTGGTTTAGAAACCAACCAGTAATGGTCCACGAGGGTATGTCCACGTTTGACTCTTCAATTTGAAGGGCATTCTACCTCAATTCAACCCAAGCAGCGTAAATTCTCGTCTCGCATTTTCCAATTACCGCGCTGGATACACAAATTACTACCAATTGCAACAGCTCAGGGGATTTCCCCTAACCCACTCAGTTTTATGCACGGTCAAGAAATAGCTGCTTTAATAGGACTACATTTAACTACAAATCCGGCTACTGCCCTCTTTGCCAGCCAAGGCACTGTCATATGGTTTGAATGCTGGTTTTTGCAGTAGCACTATATGGTTCCATAACTGGAGCGTAAGACAGACTATTATGTGGGGTATGAGGCGGGAGGGTCTGGGAGCATGCTCGTTGCAGCCAGGCGCACCACAAAGGGGTCGTTCTTACAACATTTAGTTGAATGAGCTAAGAGGGCTGTGGGAGGCTTTCAGATGTGTAAGTGTTTCTCAAGCTGTGTTGGCACTGAAAGCCATCTAGCTAGCTGCAGATACTGCATTCTAATGAGGTACGGTCCTGACTTCATCATAGCAATAGGGCTTATAGCACCAGGTGACACTGACAGAGCCTACACACAGAAGACTGGCGCCTATTGGGGTACCCAAAAAAAATGCACTTTCAACACTCTCCATCTGTTTGACAGTGATCCTGAAATGATGTGTGACTTGTCTCTCTTTCTTAAGTTCCTCCTCTCTTTGTCTCTCTGTGGATAGTAATAAGAGTCATGTGAGTTTGAGAAATTGAGCAATAACGTTAAAGTAAACCATTTTAGAGTCTCGCCCCGACGGGAGAGCAGGCTAACAGTACACACCATATGGATAGTACCAGGTCCTCATCAACCGTAAATAATCAACAGGCAATATCTGGGCATTATCAAGGGAGTAAGAAAACATAAGCTCTACAAGTGCTTTAAAATATGTTTAAAAAACTGAACATGTTGCATTAACAGTGACAAATAAGCAGTGGTGGGAACGGTCAACATATAAATATCCCAATTGTTGGCATGACAACGTGACAAGGCAGGTGTGGCTATGAATGTACCCTTGTGATCTGAAAGGTCTGTAACAACGTCTGAGGTTCTAAACAGTGAAAACTGGATTTACCACTGTTCACCTTGAGAGCCTCAAGTTTATGGAAACACAGCGACCATTGTTAGTGTAAAGCCTTTGACTGGAATGGCCATTACAGCTTGAGTCTTATTTTCACAACAACAAAACAATTACACCTCTGTATGTTTTAGGTCCATCGCATCAACAACCGAAGCCAATTTATAAACATGCTGCATTTCACTGTAGTATATGGGATTAATACATGTGATCAGGCCTGTAGTAATCAATCAAGGTTTACTTTAACAGCCTTAAATTAAATGCAAAGTGAAAGTACTCAATAACCTGGCAAGTACACCACTAAAACATACAAAGTAAAAATACTGTACAATCATTTCTTGTAGTGAGTAACGACCCTGGCCTGTTCCCACTCAGCTGGCCAGCTGTGTCACATTTACCACACTTTATTTTAGGAGCCAATGTAGAGACAGGGAGGCTTTGAAAGCCTTGCCAGGAGCTCTTCAAAGAGAAGAGAAGAAAGACCTTTAGGCTTCTGGTGGCCAGCAGCTTCCGGCGTAGTTTGGGCCCATGCTAAAGTGTGATGTAGCAGGCCTACAACATGTTTTTTACCTTTATTGCGAACAAAAAAAGGTTTACTGTTACTATGTTCTGGACCTTGTATATTGTTAACTGCCTTTAATATATGGCTCAGTGTTGCTCTACAGTGCCTGCTCCTGCTGTAAGCTATACAAACGGACATAATGTATTAGAAAATGCTAAACGGCCTTATTCTGGAGGATATCCTAATATGCACTCACAATGGTAGCACAATGCATGACTCATATTTAAAATACTTACATTATCTGTATAATTGTGTAGTGTCTAGTGTTTAAATACTCAATACAAAGCCTCTTTAATAACCTTGCAAATTATCCTTATAGGTCTATCTACAGGTTTACAGAATGAATCATTATTTACAATGTTATATCCAATTGTTGCATAACCTTCCATTTGTATTTAGAATGGTCAGCGTTACAGAAACATTATTTTGTTTGAATTTTAATCCAGTATAAAATGAATGGACGGAAATGGAATGAAAAGTAACTCTATCTTAAATGTGTTTTGATTACTGGATATTGACTCTGTACAAATTCCCTGACCCCTTTAACTAATTTCTCCCTTCTAATTCACACTGACACAAGCCCACATTCCTTTTACTTTGACAATAATCACTTAACATTACAGCACAAGCTGATGAACCATTACATTAAAAGAGGACAACATCTGTAAAGTGAAAAGACAAGGTGTGTTTTGTCCCTTGGGCTTAGCTTGATTACACTGCACTAATGCAATGATTAGCCACACTCTATCCAATTTCCTGTGTGTGACTGAGAGAGAGTGTGTGTGTGTGTGTGACTGCGTGTGTGCGCGTGTGTGTGTGTGACTGTGTGCGTGTGTGCGTGTGTGTGTATGTGTACCACAGACCGCAGAGCACACATGACATCACCTTGCAGTGATTACTCTACTCCAATAAGAACACTAGCAGACAGCTGTATACCGTCACTCAACCAGCACCTGCTAATATTAATTATAAAGGACTAATAATGGAGATGAATAACGCAAGGACATCAGTAGAAGACGTCCAAGGTTTGGCATCTTGGAGATACCCAGTGTTAAGGCACATTTATGCTTCTGCATCAAGCTTTCGTGTAGCCTACGGCGTCAGATACGGTGTAGCTTGATCATATACTCCTGCGCTGGTCGGTCACCCGGACGGACCTGGGCGCGTTGACTGCGTGCACATGAGATTAATGTGAAGCCCCAAAATGCGCAAGTGCCATGTCTTGTTTATGCACCAGAATTAGAACACAAATTGAGTGAAAATGTTTTGAAATAAGCATTATTTCACAGATTGCCATTTCTCACCAGCTAACTGTTAAGTAACTCATGAAATGTCACATGACTGTAGTGGGAGGGATTTCATCATGACTGTGGTAAGGAGAGGAGTAGAGATGACTGAGACACTGGGAAGGGCAGTTTCTAACCTAAACAATGTTTCTGTAATGCTGGAAATTTTAGACATAAGTAGTTGAAATCCCTTTAAAATGGTAGCAGCCCATTGGAAACAATGATTCATTCTATAAACATACCTAGATCTAGTGGGATTAATAGCAAGACATGGGTTTAACTGTATTCTTGACTAATATGACTAACCTTAGCTATAGGACACATTACCTTAAATACAAAAGCCTAGTTTAAACTTGACGGAGTCGCGACGGCCCGTGTGACGCACACCAACAATGACGTCAAATTTGTGGCCGTGGCCTGGCACGTTGGCCACGCGCTCCTGTCGTGAGACATGGCGCGTACCACCGATTTGTTTGCAATATTAAAACAGACAAAAGTGCATTTTCCCGAAGTGTGATAAGTATGAGACGAAGCATGCTGTGGTGTTAGAAGGCTCTAAGAGAGGCTTGGGCGAGCTTGCATTGGTGCAAGGAGGGTCTGTTCAGACCTCCTTGTCTTCAAATTTGATAATGACACTTTATTCCATCCAAACCTGGACAACATGGAAGTAATGGTGTTAATGTTGGAGACATACCATACATTGACATGACCAAGAATATCTCCAAAAGGATCAACGGTGTGAAAGAAATGTACATTCACATTCAGTATTTTTGCTATTATTGTATTATTTCAAAAATGGTTGAAGGTTAAATAAAAATATCTTTTCATTTACAGTTTGATGAATCAAGGAAAAAAATGCTCAGCTTGCAGATTTATGTGAGGAACATTTGCTGACACTGTCTGACATCAATAAGATTACTAACCTCAGGTAATTGTTTTCATAACTCGCAACATTCTCTCATTGTCATTTTTTCACAATTTGTAAGTATATACTGTGTGTGTGTATATATATATATATATATATATATATATACATACATACATACACACACACACACATTGTTTTCTGAATGACAGCATAATAAAATTTACTGTAAAATGAACATATTATTCCTTATGACTGCTCTTTTTCCCCGAATGGACAAGGACTTGTAAAGAGAATGAGAATGGCGTTTCTGTTCGACTTCCAGGAGACCCATGTCTCAATGTAAGGAGTTTTTCTAATAGAAGGCCAAAATCATGCAGTTTAGATTAATTAGAAAGTAATGCTGACCAGTTATACAGAAATAGCAAAGGATTTAGGATTTAAAAGGACTTGGGACTTAAATTAAAATTTCACTTAAAATTTCACACTTAATGGAAGAAATGAATGTTCACCTTTATTATGCTAAAAAAAAGAGTCGCATGAAGAAGAAAATCATGGAGATGAAAATGAAAGTAATATCCATGATGTATCTTATAATGTAATTAACAATTTGCGTAATCTTGCTGTCAACATTACAGCACTTTATGATGTGACAATGAATACTAACCAGGGGGCTGCGGCCAGAGCCGTGCCTGACATAGCAACAGCTATAGGACACATTACCTTAACTGCAACAGGCTATATTGCTGTCAATTCCATTTTCATTGAAGTGAATTTAGCCTTAATCGGCAGAGACATTTTGGACCTGGCCCAAGGTAAAAAGATCAACTCAGGAAATCCGATACAAAGCTGCCATTTGTGGAACAGAGCTATATTCTATGCAGAAGATCTATGACTCTTAAGAGGAACAAGAATCAGAAAATTAGAGAAGTGTCTTGGAGATGCGATTTCAGACAATTACGAATGACTGATGAGCCCAAAACTGTCCCAACTCGCCAAAGCAGTGTCCCCACTAACCGATCACGCCAAACCCCCTGCAAGCCAACAGGGCGAGGGGGGGGGGGGTACCTCAGGGCCGGCAGGGGGCCAGCAGGTACAGTATCTCTGACGTCAATACCGGCAGCTAACAAAGTTGGTAGGCAACAGGATTTGCTTCATGAGGCTAGACCGTTTCATTTCTAAACGTTTGTGGTCTACTAAGGTGTGGACTCCGTAGACTACGAAGGCCACACCTTCGTAGGCTGCAAGCTTTGAAGGATGCGGCCCCTGAATTGAGACAAATTCATAGTCTGTCCATCTGTCCTACCTTGTCAGATTATCCCACCATAGCAATAAACTGAATATATGCCAGGCCGAAGCAGTTGTAGTATAGTTTGACTAATGAAAAGCACTTGTTTTGTGCTACCAGGCTGAAATTAAGAAATGTATTATTTGAAGGGACTAAATATACATGTCATATTGTGCTAACAGGCTAAGAAGCGTTTGCTACCAATCTGTAACAGGCCAATTACAGCATCCGTGAACATTTTTTCTGCAGTACAATAGATTTAATTTTATTAACTTAAGGCATAGGCCTATACAATTTTGGCACACACTGCAACAATCATTTCATTGTTGTGAATGTTTTGAAAGGTTTACATGTAGGATAAATAATAATTAAAAATTCAAATATTGAATGACAACCTATAAAATATAATTTACCGAATTCAATTCTACAAGTAAAACGACAAGAATCCCTGTAAATTAGTCAAAAACATGCAATAACAGTACTAACAAGAAATCCAAACATGGTAGAAATCCAAATCAGGGTAGGACAAAATGACGGGCGTCTTAAGAACGACAAAAATTACGCAATACAGATGTACGCATGCATATTATGATGAGGTAGGACAATATGACGTAGGATAGATTGTCAGAATACTGGCAGTTTACTTTTTACTTTTTGCAGATAGCAAACAGCATAACTTGCAAACAAAGACCTCAACATATCTTAAATGTATAAAGCTAAAACCATTTGCACTGAATAAAACTTGAGTATGGCATAACTCAAAACTAAATAAGAAAAATGCCATTCTGTGATCCTATTCACTTTTTTAATTTATACTCAGAAGTGCTAGCATTTTAGCTAGCTGGGTATATTTTGCCGGCTCGACAGCCTTTGAATCCAGAGGGTTCTGTTTGTGTGTGTTCGTTTGCTGCGAACGCTTACGTCATATGTAGAAGTTGTCTCAACTGGGTTGGAAAACAAATGTACGCATCAAGGGCGGACACACTGCAAGTGATCCCACTTATGTCAGTCAATGATATCCTTAGCTCCCGTTAGTAGTCGCCTGAAGTTGAGATTATGTTAGCTAGATCGGTACCTGCCCACTTTGCGTAGCCCGTCATCGCTTCAAGTCGCTAAATCACATTGACCTTCGATTGTCTCTCGTCGCTGCTAGTCGCTTGCAGTGTGTACGGGGCTTAACTCTCCTTTAGAATAGCTGCAGCTCTCAACATGGCCAGACTTGTAATGGTTTTCACCTCTCTTGAACTCTTTCCTTCGTTTTGGAAGAAAGAGGTGTACCAATGACACAGACTTGTTTGTTGTGGTCGGCAACTTTATATAGTAAACTACGGTGGGTGTGTTGGTGACGAAAGCTCCATTTCACTGAGCGGTTACACACAAAGCGAAATGTTACTTTATAGTTTTACAAACTTTATTGACTTTACTAAAATTATCTTTTAAACAGACAAACAGAATATGTGTACTTCATGTCATAATTCAAACGGAATCAAAAAATAATATTTTGATTATCCTTGTCGACTACCATAATTTTATTTTTCTGAACTATGACCCCATAATTCAGAAGTGACTTAGGCTCTCCATTTGTTGCCGTCGAACTGGGTCAAAGCTATAGGTGTTCGCCACTTTGCTTATGTTACCATTTACGGAGCTGTGTAGAAGTATCCGATTCTTTTTTCAAAACGCACAGAGAACGATAAGATAGCAAAATGCGAGGAGATAGTGAATTTGACAAAAAGTGTATTAGCTTACGTTTAGCTTGCAATAGCTGAATTATTTTCTACTTTCTTGTAGTGAATCGTGTATTTAATGTAGATTCTTAAGCGCATCTGAAGATACCGTCTGCATTGTGTTTGTGCGCGCGTGTCTGTTTTACCGGGTGCAGTAAAATTATCCCAGCCAAGACAAGGCACACAATGCGGACAGCAGACACCCTGGGAAAGCCCATGATGGTTATGAACCCTAACCCCAGTGGTTCTGCACAGACCATTAACCAGACCAGTGCACTGACCTCTGCCTTGGGCAGTCAGGTGTTACACTGGTGAAAGCATTCACTTAAGATGAAAGACATCTCAAGCAAACAAAGACTAAAACTAAGGAGTTATGCCTAGATCATAATAAAGAGCATGTTCACTCCTCACCATACATGAACATAAGTGTTGTTCATACCATGAACTTGTTACTTAGCTATTGTAAATACCAGGATATCAGGCATGAAGTGGAGCACACCAGATCACAGCCCGGTGGCTTAGAAAAAGTTAGGCGTTCAGACGGGAAGCTGAGAATGACAGCCCTACTGGAGTGTCCCAGCTAAACAGCTGGCTGTGCTAAGATAATGACTGGAGACTGCCTGCCAATCTAAACTGAAACAGGGTTGCCATGGTGCTGGTGAAACCATATTCTAAACAGGGAATCAAGTCTGTGATGGTCAGTGACGTGGTCACAACTCAGCAGGAGAGTTTATAGTTCCGTAAGTAACAGCAAATTAAAGACATGGATGAGGCTGTAATAAACTTTTACTGCTTAGTTAAAGGGGACCATGAGTTCATCAAACAATTAAGTTTAGATTTCTTCCCTGTCGAGAATCTTTATATTAAATTCTAATAGGAAGCAAAATTAAACTAAAAACTGTGCCAAAAAAAATCTAGGTTGGGAATTTTAGTGGATTTCAGTGAACCCTAGATGCCCTGGGTTGCTGTTCTGATGGTCAAACAGTGACTGGTGTTCAGGTGTGGCTTTTCTGTTCCATAAGGACTATGTACTGTTAAATACATTAATCTTTATGCATTAGCATACAGTTGAAGCCTCTGACTGTTTCATATCCTTTCATATCAATAATCAAAATACTATACAACTAAGTATCGGACAATATGGCAACCAACAGAAAGAAACAGTGGTTTCATTTGAACACATCTGT
Source organism: Typhlichthys subterraneus (assembly GCA_027564835.1). NCBI lineage: Eukaryota > Metazoa > Chordata > Actinopteri > Percopsiformes > Amblyopsidae > Typhlichthys > Typhlichthys subterraneus. The sequence continues at coordinate 2,652 of JAODUH010057631.1, read as the reverse complement.
TATATTTTCAGAATCAACCAAGTCCAAATGACTATTATACAAGTACTTTATGAACCTATGTCGGTTTCTGAGAGCACTTAATGTGCTAGAGGCCACAGCTGAGAAACCAAACCTTCTGCCTGTCTGCTTTGGATTCCCATGAGACTGATACCCAGCGCAGCTCTGCTTATTTTACCAGACAGCGTTACACCCCCCCCCCCCCCCACACACAAACACACACACACACAGTCAACCACTCTTCTGAATTCTGAATGTTTTTCTGGGGGGGTGGGTACAGCCTACAGCCAACCTTGCATTCAAAAAGGGCATGAGCCTTTGTTATTGGGAGGACCCCACCCTGCTGGTGTCCCAGTAAACGGTACATAGGCTGGACAGCACTGGAGGCACAGAGCCTGCTCTCTGGTAGCCAGTGGGACAGAGGAAGGAGAGAGGGGAGAATGTGTCTGAGGCGGACATAGAGTGAAGAATACATGGCAGAAGAGAGCATGGAGATGCGCGAGCAGCCTCCCTAAGCACTGCCTAATCTAATCAGTGTGCATGACTGGCCTACACTATGCTGGAGGAGTGGAGAATGACAAAGAGAGACCAATGGTAAGTCCTAAGTCCTACAGCATTTCAGAGTATCACTGAGATGTGAAGTCAGTGGTTTCAGGTAGATGTATGCTATTGTAGCACTACCATCGTATTATAGTTACACCTCTGGAAAGGAGACGGGCCCACCTCACCATCACCATCCACATTCTGTACTGAAACAACAGGTCAGCCAAGATGGCACCAAGATCTCTGTGGAGAGATCCCCAGGCTGACCACACCGGCTGTAACTCTCAATTTGTCAACAGACTCCCTCCCATTCCCCCTTGTAACTGATCAGGAACACGAGAATGGATTCCATAACCCTGCATACAGAGATGCACATGACCCCATCCATGACCATGCACACATGGTCCAAGTGAAGAGGCGAGGGGGAGCCGTAAACACCAAAGGGAAACATCTGAAGACAGACTCTATTTTCCATGTTGATTTGCAGCCTGCGAGAGAGACTTTTCCAGAACATAACAGGCCATCTCATAACTGTTTGCTGCCTCCAAGGGCTCGGACAAACTGCTGTTTTAAATTGAGTCAAACAAAACATTTTCACGAGGCCTGGAATGGAAAACCTTAGTGCAAATCTGTATTTCAATGCAACTGCCACAAATTTAGGCTTAGGGACTACATAGTGAGAAGAAGCACTGAAAACAAATGTGTTTTAGATTTAAAGAACTGCAGACTAGCAAATTATCTCTCCTAAAAGTAGTCCTAAGCCTTGTTATGGACCACAGCATGCTTCAGCCATTTCTACTCTAGAACTACTGTAGGACCCTTGGTCTCAATCATCTGGGCTTTAGGGCATCAGAGCGTCTACCAGATGTGCAGCCTGGCATTTGTGACTCCTCTGGTCTAACCTCTGACACCAGGGCACTCGTTCAATTAGCGAGTGTCACGCTGCTGCTGTTGTCACAGTGGCGCGATGGGTTTATCTTCAAGCACACTGATAGCACTAGTCTGACTTCCATCATGAAGTCATTGACCAATAATGAAAGTCTCAACTGATGTGTGCAAAGGAGGTGAGTGTATCAAATTGCCAACATCAATTAGCTACAGATTCATATTCCAGGATGAAAATATATTGTTGCTGAGAGACATACGCTAAGGTCAGAAGCCTGGACTAATGATAAATGCAATGCAATCAAAACCTTGAAAAGCCCAAAAAAGCTGAGGCTTGAAAGGCAGGCGGTGCGGTCCATATAAATGAGTTAGCATTTAAACTAGTTTTTTATGTGTTGCTTAATGCAATGCCAACTACTTCATCTGCACAAGACCAAACATATGGTAGGCTGGTAATATATTTTCCACTCTTTGAAAATGTATGTACCATGCTATTTGGGCTAGGGAGGAAAAAACACAATTACCTTTTCAAACTGCTAAAATTGTAATTTTGTAGTTTTTCTTTTTTCTTGTGGCACAATGAGGTAAATCCCAGTATACATCAGATTTTTTAATTAGACTAAAAATAGAGCATTGAGGGACCATGTACTAAATTGAAGGCAACCACTACCAAAGGTCTAACCAGCTGTTAACAGATGTACAAGTAGCCTAAACCTAAGATTAGCTCAGGAAGGTTAGTTGCATAAAAGCTGAACAAAAAGTATTGTAAAACAGGTCACACACAATGACTATATATCCACATTTTGACATTATGTTTATGCACTCAACAAATATTAGTCCATATATGTGTAATAAAAGTTCAAATAAAAAAGTGACTGCATACATTACAGAAAAATATGTAGACTACAGTTTTCATTGGTAGACATTTCCACCAGCAATCACACTCATTAAAACGTACATGTAGTCAAGCCCATCATATATATATACAAGCGGTGATTTATAGCCAACACAAAAAGGAAATGAATGGAATCATGAGCCACCCAAGTCCATTTGTATTCCGTGTGAATTTGATCCCACTGGTGGTTCAACGATTTCATCTAAAAGTAAAATATAAAGTTTCCTGCCCCCCTGAGGGCTTTCTATCTCTCTATCTCTCTCTCTCTCTCTCTCTCTCTCTCTCTCTCTCTCTCTCTCTCTCTCTCTCTCACACACACACACACATACACA
>JAODUH010057620.1:0-18064 GCA_027564835.1 Typhlichthys subterraneus | reverse complement strand
CCCCCCCCCCCCCCCCCCCCCCCCCCCCCCCCCCCCCCCCTGCACGTGCAGTAGGAGGAGTAATAGGGGAGAGGATGAAGAAGCAGTGGTGGCTGGCGGGCGTAGAGTTTATAGGGTTGAAAGGATCGGTGTGAAAGGCACCCTCCTCGATAATGCACCCAGAACTGACCCCTTTACTTTTGGCGTAAGTGCATGCCCCCCTCTTGAGCCTGAGTGCTGAGGACTGGCTGAGGGTTAGCCAATGGGAACGTTGGGTTTGACGGAGTGAGGAGTGAATCACGCGGTTGTATTTGAAGGATCACATACGATCTGATTGACTTAAATGTCATCGCCAAGACGACCCAGAATGAATGAATGTATCTTTTCTGTAAACCTTTCTCATATTCACAGCTAAATGTGAGGCACTGATGTTCCTTCCAGCACGCCAGACTATACTTTGCTTTTAAATGCATTGTATTGTATTAAAGCCTAGTGCGCTGATTATTTAATCCCAGAGACAGATCTATAACCCCAATCATTGAGAGGCTCTGCTATATTTTCTGATGAGCTAATTTACTTGCATGTGTGTGTGAGACGGGGAAACCTAGACAGATACCGCCCAATATGGTGGGCCTGGTGGGTGTGTGTGAGAGAGAGAGAGAGAGAGAGAGAGGCCACATATTTTACATTGTGGCAAAGGTTGCATTGTTCTTTGATTAAACATGCACTGTATCCTCAAAGGGGAGCAGAGAGTAACTCAAACTCAACAGAGACTAAACCGCTGAGGGACGGTTGCAAAAATGTGCAAGTCTGAAGGTTCGGAGATTAACCAGGGTTAAAAAGACATAGACAATAGATATCTGACACAGCAAGATAAGATTATTTACTGGGTGTCTTCATGAGATTGCAGCCCAGCATTTCGTTACAGTGCTTAATACTTTTCATCAGATGAATGTCACCTGGAGTTAATTTGCTCCTGGTCAAGTAGAGTATAGGTTCAAGTGCCTCTAAATGACTTTCTGCCACTAGATGCCACAATAAACCAGCATCTCAGATCAAAACAAATGAGGTAGGCCACACACACACACACACACACACATGCACATTCTTTGCTCAGGAAGCAATTACTCCACTAGAACTTACTTTGAAAATAGTTTGATGCTATATTAATAATGTAATAATAATAATTTAAATTAATCTGCTGCTACTCTCGTTGTCACTACACACATGGAATTGAATAAGCACATAGGACCGGATTTACTAACATCTTAAATAAAGGGTGCTAAATTGCATGGGCACTGTATAATTGTGCACGGTTAATTTTTGTGCGTATTACCGGTGATCAACTAAGAATTATTGCGTAAATGACAACCATGGAGGCGCAGTATTTAAATGAGAAGTTTGCAAGTTTTAATGGTGTAATAGAATAGAATAGAAGTGTTTGTGGAAGAGACAATTAAACGTATTGGTGAGCTAGAGCTACAGAGCAAACACCATAAGGGACAGTATCTGTGAGAAAGTAAATGCCGTAGGTAAAACAAAAAGGACCTCGGTTGAAATGAAAAATGATTAGACTTAACCCTCATGTTCTGTTTGGGGTCTGTGAGACCCCATATATGAATGTGCATAATGTAATTTATTTTCTTGCTGTTATTTAGGGTTAGCAATAGTTAACTCAAAACGATTTAACCTCACAACGCACACATATACAGAAACACACACACACTATAGACCCACACACACTTAATTATTCCCGATGTATATGTAAGTGCTGGGAAGCAGATATTCAACGTTTTTCATGCAGGTGTACTAGATATTCTAAGGAAAACGATGTATCTCAGTCCCAACCAGAGCCTATTTGGCAGTTTACACCTTCCTTTCAAACATTATATATGCTGTCGCAATCACCTGAAATAGCTTTTAAGCTTGATAGATCACATTGCGTGTAAAATGTATATGCATGTTCCCCTCCCATTATTTTTCACATTAACATTAAAACGCCCAAAATTGCAAATGGAAAACATAGCAAATAAACAATATGTGCTATCTTTGCACTTTTGAAAGACATTCTTCGTGCACACCGTTAGCAGATCAGCTTGCATGTTATTTGCAAGTGCTATCAAGTTTGCATATGTTTTTACTCACGCAAACCTTTAGTAAATCGGGCTCATGCTGTATACTGCATACTTTTTAGGACCGGACAATATTTTATTTAATGCTTTGAACATTGCAGTTTCTAATATCAAATGAAAGCAATTTTTTTAAACTTGTTTTATATACTTGTTTATATTGCTGGAAAAGTGCTTTGCTCAAAGGAAACATTCTGTAATTAAATAAACACAAATTAGTAAACTTAGACTTCAAAAGCTATGTCAATATGAGACAGGATACAACTTGTAGGATATTTTGAATTACATTTTGAATGTGTTCCTGGGTGGTATACTGTAGAATAAATGCTATAATGTCTTGAGGCATTTAAATGTAGGAATTGAGACTTTAAGAAGTGTGTCTTTATTTTTAGTGAATTGGAATCACTATGTAGAAGTATAATGTCTGTGTAAGGAGACAACATTTTCCTCTGAATTAGTCTGTCACAACCACTCTGGGAGCTTGTCATTCCTCTCCGAAATATCTATGAAATCCCTACAACACACTTTGCTGCTAACACAGATGATAGCATTGGGCATGATGGCAAATAAAAGAAGGCAGATGGTATTTTCACATGAGTTAATGACTAAAACAACGAGGGCCAAGTTGGAGACGAGTGTAACAGAAGGCCCTCCACAATAGCACTACAATTGAACATCGACTCATGCATGGAATGTGAAGAAAATGGATTTAAAAACAAAATAGAACTGCAAGGGAACCCAAGATTTGTTATAGTTCTAGTATAATTGAACTTATTTGAATATAGGACATTTTATCTGCTCATTCTGCACAGCAATGCCTGGCTTTGTTTTTACCATTTTGCATTTTACTTTTAAGAGGATGTGAACATGCATTCTTAATACATACAGTTTGAGGTGAAACAAAATCTAAAGTTCTAAAAAGTTACTAGAAAGCAGTTAAGACAGAACTACTGTCATTAGACCTACAGTACTTTATAGGTTTGTATTTGGTAGAGGTCACTGCTTGCCAATGTTTCCGCCAACACAGAACCAGGGTCCAGTCTGATGATTTTGACAACTCGAAGTGGGAAATTGTGACGGATGATTCATGCCTGACTTCACCCAACACATATATCCTTTCTATATCTGCTTATGATGAACACTCTTTTGTCTGGAACAACCTTGTGGTGAAAACCAACATTACAATTGTTAGTGTCTTTGGCGTGGAAATGTGTAGATATTCTATGATTAAAACTTATTTGATACTTCGGGTATATTATTTCACAACATGATGCCAGTTTCAATTTAGTTGGTTAGTTCAGTACTTCCGCAGTCATAGATGTAAACTGTTACCTGGAAATTACCTGGAATGGAGAAACGTGTATAGCAGGGTGACATCTTTCTTGTGAGCTAAGTTTAAAATACTGTATGAATAACAAAGTATTACCCAATGCAGTTCAGTGTATAAATGTAACGTATGAGATCTGCAGACACTCTAGTAAACAGGAATCACTCAGCTATAAGGCCAACAAACATCCAGGGGTCAAGGGAGGAACTGCCAATGTTGGAGGCAGTTGATTTTGCTTTCAGCGAGGCTTTCCCCTCACTCACGCCCAATATAAGCCTGGCGTCCCAGAGGGAGAAGAGGACATTTTGAGCTCCCCCATGTCTGTGAGATAGTGTGCAAATAGGCTTAACCCAGTATTACCATGCTAAGTAAGGTTGGCGGGGAAGAGCGATGATGTGGTTCTTTGTTAATGCAACATCTCTTGTAATTACATAGTGAAGTGCAAAGATGAAGGACGACAGCTACAGATGAGACTATCCTGTTGTTACCTTTACTTAATGCAAAAGGGCATATAATATTTAAAATGTTCTGCTACAGCTGTTTCCACTATGCACTATGCCCAAAGCTCTTGGTCCAGTATGTATCTGAGCACAGGTAACAGATGGGTGACACTGTAAACAAAATGCTACAGTAACTGTAATGTGTTTGCAAATTAAAACTGCCACAAGACCTGTCAATAGCCATTGACTAGAAGAGGTCATTATGTTCCCTGCAATTAGATACATGAACTAGCCTATGCCCCATTATACAGCCCCATTATGTAATTAAGATTGACTTCACAGCTGTCCTGATAAAATGACATTTTATTGAGAAAAGGAATGTGCCTGACAGAAGAGCCAAGTCAAAATTATGTCATAAAATGCCAACTTTAACACATCAGTAGGACAGGATAATGTCACACTGAAATTATCTTAAGTAAGCCTTTTAAAGGCCCATTTATGCTGTGTCGAATATACGTATTGCCTACGGCATCAGCTACGGCGTAGATTCAACATGTTATGCTTCTGTGTTGGCAGCACGGACCTGTGCGCGTTCACTGCATATACGATTGACGTGAAACGGCAAAATGCGTAAGTCCATCCATCCATCCATCTTCATCCGCTTATCCGTAGTCGGTTCACGGGGGCAGCAGCTCCAGCAAGGGACCCCAAACCCAAGCCACATTATCCAGCTCTGACTGCGGGATCCTGAAGCGTTCCCAGGCCAATATAAAGATATAATCTCTCCACCTAGTCCTGGGTCTTCCCCGAGGCATCTTTCCACCTGGACGTGCCTGGAACACCTCCCTAGGGAGGCGTCCAGGGGGCATCCTTACCAGATGCCCATACCACCTCAACTGGCTCCTTTCAACGCAATGGAGCAGCAGCTCTACTCCGAGTTCCTCACGGATGGCCGAGCTTCTCACCGTATCTCTAAGGAAGACGCCCGCCACCCTCCTGAGAAAACCCATTTCGGTCACTTGTAATCGTGATCTCATTCTTTCAGTCATGACCCACCCTTCATGATGATAGGTGAGGGTAATAATGAAAATTGCCCGGAAGATCGAGAGCTTTGCCTTCTGGCTCAGCTCTCTTTTCGGCACAACGGTGCGGTAAAGTGATTGTAATACCGCTCCAGCTGCTCCGATTCTCCGGCCAATCTCCCGCTACAATGTTCCCTCACTCGCGAACAAGACCCCGAGGTACATTAACTCTTTCACTTGGGGTAAGGACTCATTCCCTACCCAGAATAGGTACTCCATCGGTTTCCAGCTGGCCTCAGAACCATGGCCTCAGATTTAGCGGTGCTAATCCACATCACAGTCACTTCACACTCGGCTGCAAACTGATCCAGTGAGTGCTGGAGGTCACGTACTGATGATGCCATCAGGACCACATCATCTGCAAAAAGCAGCGACGAGATCCCCAGGTCACCGAACCGCAACCCCTCCCCACCACGACTACACCTCAATATCCTGTCCATGAATATCACAAACAGGATTAGTGACAAAGCGCATCCCTGGTGGAGACCAACCCCCACCTGAAATGAGTCCGACTTACTGCTGACAATCCGTACACAGCTCACGCTTTAGGAATACAGGGATTGGATTGCCCTTAAAATGGACCCCCTCACCCCATACTACCACAGCACCTCCCACAGTTTCTCCCGGGGGACCCGGTCATACGCCTTCTCCAGATCCACAAAACACATGTAGACCAGAAGGGCATACTCCCAGGCCCCCTCCAGGATCCTTGCAAGAGTAAAGAGCTGGTCCGTTGTTCCACGACCAGGACGGAATCCACATTGTTGTTCCTCAATCTGAGGTTCGACAATCAGAAAGAAGAGAATTGAGGAAATCATGAAGAGAACCAGAAAAGGGGACCAAAGTGATTTGAAGAGAGATGATGATGACGGCCTGCAAATGCAGAAGTACCATGTCTTAAATGCGCCTGAATTAGAAATCACATTGAGTGTAAACATTTTTAAATAAGCATATAAAAATATTTCATTCGAGCAAATCTCTTAGTTATACCAACATATATCATAGAAAATAATCTGTGTCGACACAAAATAGTATTATAAAAGACAGATTTTCGCTGCATTAACAACAAGGAAATGCTATAGTTAAACTCACGTCTTGGCTCCAGATAGAACACTAATAGAGTGTAGAACGTTTTGAAATAAGCATATACAAATATTTATTTCCAGCGAATCTCTTAGTTACACCAACATGTATCATAGGAAACAGGTATCTGCCGACACAAAATATAATTTATAAAAGACTGCCTTTTGTACCACAAGGAAATCCAAGGAATATCCCGTTTTATCATGTGCAGTTGTAGGCTAGTCTTGGTTAATATTGGTCAAGCAAGACGTATAAAAATGTTTCTTTCCAGCGACTCAAATAATTATACCAGGATTGTCAAAGGGAGGCACTCTGTGCATGCATGAAGGCTATGGCGTTGTAATAAACATTCCAAATTCCAAAGCACTACTCTGGCATATGGGCTTGGGTCCGCAAGACTGCTGCGTCGAATGGATGTACGGACTGACGGGTAGTTTTTCATTTTTGGAGAAGTGCACGTCAGTCTACACCGTAGCTACGCCGTAGCCTCATGCGCCGGTAACACCCTATTCGTAACTGACACTGTAGCTTTGAGGCAGAACCATAAACGGGCCTTCAGACATGAAGCCTGTTAACTTAAGACATGTTAATGATTATTCTGAAGAACTGTACAACTCAGATCTACATTAGGTCTGAACAATAGCCTTAACATCAGGATTGTAACCCTCTTCACAATAAAGGATTATAATAAACTGCAGACACACAAGTGGCATCAACCCTCTCTACCCCCAGCCTGCAAATCAGCTGAGAATATGTATGGAGAATGTACTGTGGTCTGAACAAGAGCCGAGACAACACCAACCCTTCCCATTATCTTTCCCAGCCTGTGTCTGGCATGGCCAGGGAAGCAGAGTTGAACCGGAGCAGGGGAGAATCATCGAGGGGGATTACAGCTGTGCTCGTCAGATAACAGCAGCATGAGATGAGAGTGAGCCTTCGCTGGCATGTAACACAGGCACTCGTGTAGTTCCATGGCACGCTGACTAGACAAGGCTCAGCTACTCTTGTAAACAAATGATATTAAAGGAGGTCAGCGATTGTAAACTAATACACTATATGTCAAATTCAGCATATACTATTTCCTCAGGGTCCGCTTGTGGGTGCTGAAACAGAAATCAGACGTTCCTTCACAGTTCTGGCTCTGTAAATGGGAATACAAAGCGGTCCAGGCCGCACCACACAACATTATCCAAGCCTTGCTAATGCGCGTCCAATAAGAAAATAAAACAGGACTGCTTACGGAATAATAATGTAAAAATAAGAGACATATAACAACCAAAATTGGCATGGAAAAAGACCAAGTCAGGGCACTCAAGATACGTTTGTGCTATAACAGCCTTTTGGGCAAGAAACAATAGAAAAATAAAAGGACGCGTATCGGCCTTCACTTTCTTAGTACAAACCGTGAGTGCCCAGACTTTTTAATGCCAAAATGTGGTTATTTGTCAGGGCAGAGGTTCTGAGGGCAATTTGGGGGAGAACTTGGTATATTGCAAGTTGACAACTTTCATGAGCAATTTGTCTGTTAATAGGATCTATATCCCTAAAGCTATTAGAATGAAGCAATAGCAGGCTCAAGAACAGCCTGCAAAACTAGACTAACAAATTGTTGGAAGACTTACTAGCCTCTAAAGAAGCCCTGGCAGGCTCTTTTCTTGCGATATGGCATATTCTAAAGCAGGGGTGGGGAATCCTGGACCTGGAGGGCCACTGTTCAGCATGTTTTAGATGTCTCCCTGCACACACCTGATTCAAATGAATGGGATGCCTTTAACAGTTCATGCAGAACACTTTCTTGTTTGAGCCTAACCAGTTAAAATCTACCTAACAGGTAGGATTTGTTTTTTGATTTTGTTTTTGTGTATTTTGTGTAAAACGGTCTTAGATCTTGGATGAAAAGACTGCTTTGCAACTCTTTTTTGCAGGATTTAATAAATAAAAGTGCAACAAATACAATCAACAGGTTGCCCACATTATGTTTCAGAATCATGTTAAGACACAAACCAGCTGGATCACAGCTCTGTACAACCCAGTAGCCCAAACAGAATTTTTTCCTAGTGCAATCCACATGGTTGGAGTTAGATGTTAGATTCACATGGTTTATAATGGCAACAATTATTATTATTGGTCAATGGGTGTCAGGCTTGTTTAAGGTGGACTGTTTTGCTTTTTCTAAGCATCTTATAAATCTATTATAAATTGTTTGCACTTTTAGCGGTAATGTGAATGGCATTGAAAGTCAAACCAGAAGTTTGCTACGCATAAATTGGTTAAAAACAAATTGAAAAGTTTGTTTGAAGATGTTTTGAAATAACACCCTTCCACTCCAATCCTTCTGCCCCTGTTGTAGCTTAATTTGGCAGTGTAATTAAACCCTCACCGTCACATTGGCAAACAGCACTACAATATGATACGGCACATCCTACTGTAGTGGTGAAGGTGTGGAAAATATGTAATGCAATTTTCCACTGCAAATGCTGCCCCAGGCTGTTGCTGTTGGATTTAATTAACATCAAGTTATTTTGTTTAATAACAACCATACATTTTTAAACCTTAACCATGGCTGTCTTGTAGTTAATTGGCCTCTATAAGTCAAAAATGTAACTGGACATGGAAGGGCACAGGAATGTGTGTGAAAAACAGGATTAGTTCCTAATCTGTTTCTCCTTAATAGGCTTCAGCAATATTTTAGTCTATATATTTGTTATCTGTTTAAGTCACGTGACATACACTGCCATGTTGTGTGTCCAGCGCAGAGTGGCACCCGTTTGTGAAGAAGACATCGCTCCAGAAAGTGCCGTTGTCCTCCAGGCACAAAGGTATTGAGTTAGTGTCCGTTCGGTCTTTTGGACGTGCGACTCTAGCCTTGCAGGATACGAAGAGGAACCTGTGTGTTCATCTTGCCAGTGGCTTTTACATATCTGTTAAATCGCAAACATTAAGCCGCTTGAGTAAACAAGATGCAAATGGCTTTTTACAATCAACCTAATGTTTCTTATCTTAAAGCAATGTTAATCTTGTCAACAAAACAAATAGAGGACCCAATTTGCAAAGAAAATTATGTTGACGATGAGGGCCTGAAGGTATACTGCGGGGTTATGCACCATGGGTACATCATGGCGTGACAAGCCAGTGTATGTTTAATTAGAGGAAAATACAGTGGACAGCAAATGGTTTAGAGGGAAGAAGATCAGTAATTGGTAACAGAAACACGTTAAACATTTAAAGTCTTGTTTATTTTTTATTTTTTAAAAACACTTGTTGCACTGTGCTGATACATTTAATCAAATTGTATGGATGGCTCTTGCATAAAAATACACAATGTGGCATTGTTGAACAATTGCAAGAGAGGGTGTATTGATAGGGTGTATGGCGTTTTTCGCTTGAGTCAGCTTTTGGAATTGTCATGCAGTTACGCTAACGTATTTTCACAAGATTCCGCTATAAGATTTATCTGGCATTTGTTAGAGAAGGCAGCCATTGTTTATAGACCTGAGATGAAACCAGTGGGGATTATGTTCATGAAATACAGCAAAACAATGCAAAATCGGTGTGTGGATTCATATCGAGTTAATGAAGCCATGCATGCAGTTAAGTGTTTTGCTGAAGTACAATATAAGTTTCATTAATTTGCTCCATCCAAACTTATGAAAGTATGTTCATTAAATCAACTAAATAAATAATTGTGTCAGAGTGCAGTCCCTGTTGTTTTGCTGAATGTATTGCAGTGATGGTTGTTCCAATTAGAGTGGTGAGTCTGCGAGAACTGTCTGTGGGTGGTGGGTCATGCTGTGATCCACATGTCTAGAAGTTGAGAGAGGGATATGATACCTTCAGACAACTGGTACAGACAGAACTTTCCTACTGGGAGAGAAACAGAAGTATTTATTAAAATAGGGAAACCATTTAGGCTAAATACAATCTATTATAAAGTGCATTCTGGAAAGTTATATTTGTCCTTGTGGATTTGTATTCAATACTCTTTTTTGATATTTACTACTCATTATATTGTCTGTTTTGCAATTAAACTCTTTATGAGGGATAATTTCTATATACTTGCTATCATTGCATTTAAAATGTAATGTAATGCTGGGAATTCTGATATTGTTGGTGTTATTGTGAATACTGAATCTGATATTTGAATTTTCTGTTAAATGTTTAGTTTTTCGTGAACACAATTTAACACAATGCAGCAAATCAACTTCTCAATATACTGTATATGTTTGCATTGCAGTGAGTCCTAACATTTATCCATTGGAAAGTAGAAACATTGCTCTTAATGTTAACTCGGCAGCGGCGGTACAGTCAAAAGACCAACTCATTAGCGCTCGTTCTTCAATTATTAATAGCATGCATCAGTAATGCAGGACAGCATTTCAGAAAACCAGCACTTGCTGAGTGGGAAAATGATAAAGCTTGCCTCAGTGGGAAGTAGCATACTTGGCAAAACACCCGCTGAAAATATATTGCTTGATGTTTTGATTAAAACTGCATGCAGGATGTTTTTGTTGTGCAGCATATGAATTACTTTTTATTTATTTATTCATTTATTTAAGATTAAAGCAAAGATAGCAGATAAGTACGTATAAAATGTAATTTAGGGATTCGGACACTGTTGCTATTAAGTTCCTTGATTAGCACAAACACAGTCAACATGTTTGTAGAGCTTGTACAAGACTAAAACCAGACCAATGCCAGAATTGATTCACATTTGCATTGACCCTAACCCTTACTAAAAATGGCCAACATAAAGGTTTGTCTGCACAATTCTTCATGTCTGTTTTAGCTCCAGGAAGACTGAGAACCATGTTGGCTATATTATGACTGTGGGTTACAGCCAGTATAGTCTAACTGAGGGGATGTGATCACAGGCCATGCCCACAGCTTCAAAGCTATGAGTCATATAGGGTCCAGTTGCTACAGGTGGTCAGTGACTGTAAGCTAATACATTGTCAAATTCAGCGAATATCTCCTCAAGGTCTGCTAGATGCCCGTCCTGTGTGCAGAGAATATTAATCCAGTGTCTTTGCACAGGTATGACTCTGTAAACGGCAACACAAACACATTTGCTATGCTTCTGAGGGAGCACCCTATGGCACTGAAGGGAAATGTGCTTTTTTTAATAGTTTTTGTTCAAATATCAACAATCTTTCTCTCGCATTGCTGACTCCACTTTTACTGTGCGTGTATGCCTGCGTATGTATACGCGTGTGTGTACATGCAAGCGAGCTTTAATTTATGTGTTCAATTTTCTGCGTCAGATAAATCCTCCTTGCCATAAGCTGAGGCCTGTATTTCTTCCCCGGCTCACCCCACTAGCTATACTGTACGTTCATTTATTGAAGGCACAGGTGGACTATAATTATGGCCAAGCACAGGCAGACTGCCCCGCTGGCAGTTGACTTTAATATGGCTTATACAGTGTAGTGACTTGTCCCTGGGGTGACATGGAGGGGGGAAAAAAAGGGGCCACCTAACCAATTTCTCCCCAAGCGGCAACCCGCGCAGATAAAAGCCACATGACCCAGTGGAATGAGTAATCGGAGAGTCGTTTGCATTTATAGAACAATAAACATCACAGCATTTAGGAAAGGCAGCTGAAGACAATAAAAGCACAAGCATATTGTATGCTATTGATTTGTAAGGAGAACGATGGCTGGGGGCTGAAGCCTGCATCCATATTCATGGTGGTGTACAGTATGTAGTACTGTAGCAAATGAAAGCCATTAATCATTTCAGTCAAGCGCACCATACGGTGTTGATGATGTGTTTACTGTAGGTGCACTATGTTCCACTTCAGTGGAAGTCCAACTGGAGGCATTGCTCAATAGGTTTTATAAAACGGGGATGGCCATGGGTTAATTGTGCAATCGCAGTTTGAGAAGTCAAAGCCACGCTGTCGAAGCCCTCTTATTGCACACACAACCATTCTGTCACTTAAGTGTTGTCCCACCTGGGTCATGTTGAAAATCCAATCTTCCGCCTGTTACCGGGGATAAGGAAACACAAAGACATCAAAGCTTTAATTTTCCTCACCTGTAGTTAGGGTAGTGTGATGCATTGATTACGTAATTCAACCAGTTAGTGGAGGCAGGGTACACACACACACGCAAACACGCACCGCGATGGGGTCAATGAACCCGGCAAGCCGTTCAAGTATGCAGAATAGGCCCATGGAACTCTAGAATGCATGTACGCTCGACCAGCTCTTAACCTGATCTGTGATGGTACAGCTCTATACAGTGGATGGATGCATAACTGAAGCAGTGTATGATGCACCGTGCATCGTAACAGCATGCTGTAGCATTCGTGTGTTGAGGCTTGTGGTCAGAGATTATCCATGAAAATAATACCTTATTCTGCACCAGTCCCTTAAACAGACACATCAAAGCGGTCTCTTTAAATCGGTGCCGTCTCTTTCTCTATCAGAGAACTGCTAGAGCTGTTTCACAGAGACTGACAGGAGACAATCCATGCTTTTTTTGTCAGATCTCAGACACAGCGAAAGTGGCCTGAATACCGATAAGCTTTTCTTTATTTTCGAGAGGAAGTGTATGCCTGTGTTCCATAGAGGATTCATCTGTTTTGAGTAGGTTGAATTTCACCAGAATATTATTGAAAATGTCATTCTTTTAAAGTTTTGAATGGTTAAATGGATACCACACAAATGATTAGTGCCCCTACACATTTGAAACTACCCTATGCGGTTGAGAGTATCAAGTATAAAATCAAGTGAAACGGACACAAGGTTATGCTCCTGCTTACCTTGCAACACGTTTAGCCTGATGTAGTCAGTGGAGGAGAAAAGACTACATGGGCAGAGTGGAGTATAGAATTATGAGGTCAATCAAGCATTGACTTCCACCCATGATGTACATTACAACTTAAATCAAGAAATGAGAAAAACATGATAAATTATTACTGTTTTTACATTTGTGCTGTAGTGTTATAATGCCAAATTTAACCATTACTGGTACACTACAATACATTTTCCAGCGTTGATTTAAATTATGGATTATGATATAGTTTGAAGGTCAGATTTTCTTGTGGTTTGCCGTAATTGTGCTTGCGTTTATTAATGGACTTTTATGGAACAATATAGTATCTGTCTCTCCTGTGATGACTCCGGTTACATAAATGCACCAAACAAGACAAGATAATAATTTTGGGTAGATCCTTGCAGATCCAAGCAAGGATCACACAACAATAGCTACCTCTGGGACGTGTTGCCCTAAGCAACCTTCCCACCAACGCAGGTGTAATAATGCAGGTTCACATTAAATTTTCAACTTCATTTCTGAAGGAGTTGTTAAATCTTTGATGTTAAATGTTGTCACAGCTGGTGTTTGCATGCCAGTGCTAATTATCTGCTAGATTCATACGCTTCTAAAGAAAGAAAACGATACTTGCAAAAAGCACTTCCCAGATAATTTGTGTGGGCCGACAATTCAAAGTTCAATAATATTTGACACGATGTAGCAATTAGGAGCTGAAAAAGTAAAGTTCTATATCTATTAGCCGTCAAGAATACATCATAGAAGTTTATCAAACGACAAAGAAAGCAGTATTGCACATGAAATATAAATCTAAAGTCCAATGTGTGCTGAGATGCAGCAAAAGCTGAGCAGATGTCGCCTGGGGTGGTGGTTGTGCCAGCGGCAGTTAATTCCAGTGGAAACGGGGCCATCGTGAATGTATATCTGCCAACAAAGTGCAGCCTATTGTGGCCCTGTCAGCACTGTTCATGAGCTTGGAAACATCATTTCTGCTGGCTTCTCTAGAGATGTCAAGCATCAGTCCCACCAGCTTAGAGATTGTTTTACGAATTAGAACGCCTGAGTGTTGGCATAGAGCTGGAAGCTGTGATTGGCTTTTTGTGTTAGCACATGCCATGGTGCCATAGTGTGCTACCTCAGAAGCTCTGCCCCCCAAATACTGTTGTGTGGTGCGGTCTGCACCTGTTTGTGTTTTACAGTGCCAGGATGTAGCCTTGTGAGACCACCCTGATCTTGTAGCTTCAGTTTGACTTTGCCGTGATAATCAGTCTGGAGAGCTGGGGAATCGTTTTTTCAGGCTGGTAAGCCTAGTGTGTGGCCAATCAGCGTCGTAGTTAGCTACAGGCGTGGTTTAGGTGTGATGTAAGCGACTTAAAAACAACAAAAGTCAAAAACGACAATGGCGGGTCCTACAGAGGTTAACGTAGTAGCCTAGATCGGTGGTTCCCAACTTTTTTTATATTATGTACCCCTTGAGCTGTTCTGCCACGGCAATAATACCACCATATGTGTGTGTGTGGATGATTCCCCTAAATGTGTTCTATTGAACACACGTGTACATGTGTTAGCTAGCTGATTTAATTGTGTGCAGTTTTGATGTCCATGAAATTCAGAGTAGTTTAACAATTGACACCTAACCTGGAGAATTATACAGTAGTTGCGGCTTGCATACCTAGTCTATACATATATTTTACTGTAGCAATTGACATTTGTATGATGTTGTAAATAATTTGTAACCCCCAATCTTTCCACGTACCCCCTGCAAGCTGCTCAACTACCCCTAGGGGTACGCGTACCCCTGGTTGGGAACCACTGGCCTAGATGATATAGCATAATTTTTATTATAATTTATTAGAAGAGCAAAGGCTTTTCTCAATGGAAAATATGTTTTCACTCTTCTCTCGACTTTTCTACTGCAAGACTATTTAACAGGCTGTGCTGGTTCACAGGTTCTTCCAATCACCTGCCAAGTATTTTTTGAAAGCGCTTGCCCTTTTTAAACAGTTTTAGGGGACAACTCCCCAGAGGAACTTGACTAACAGACACAGATATCTGGCATAGCAGGTTACCAGGGATGTGTAAAAACACTCAAGTCTTTTTTCAGCGCACACACACTCAATGGGTAGCTAGCGGACACTGAGGAGATATTAGCTGAATATGACAAAAAGCTTACAGTATAATCACTGAACTTCACCTAAATGGAAAGGTTGCAACATAATATAATTAGGCTAGTGTAGTATACTATATGTTGACTCAGTGGATTTGAGTATTTATGGTTATGTTTGATTAGTTTCTTTCACATTCTTAAAAAGCAAAGTGGCTTCTGAGCCGCAGATCTGATCCATGCCATAATTTTCAGCCATATAGCCATTATATGAGCTTAGCCAGGCCTGGTTAAAGCTCTAAAGCCTGAAACACTGTCTTAGTCTATGTTCCGATAGCAAAGGAATAACTGTACGAGTGGCAGTGGTCACATTACTGAAGATAAATGTGCAAGGATAAATCGCACTGTGTCCAAAATCTCATTCTCCTTTGTGCCTATTGATCAAAAGGAGACAGCAGTGGCCATAGGGCACAGACCATTAAAGGCAACAAATGTCGAGTCATCGTATTACCATAAAGCTTAGTGTGTCTCGATAAAAGGCCTGTCAGTATTTTAAGATGGTTTTATGTTTTGCCGTGCCATACATTGATGGAAAGTTTTGTTGTTTGTCAAAAAGACCAGTGTGCAACTTGTCAGTTGTCAACGCATCAAGTGGTCGTCGAGGATGAATTCACAGGATGGAAATTTGTGCCGCATGTTGTAGCAGACGTGGACGTGCGCTTAGTTGGCTGTTATGCTAATGAGACCATGAACCTGGGATGTTCGTGCGTGGATGTCTAATGAAACTGATTATCCTCATGTGCTCCGTAAGCTTCTGAAGAACAGCAAAAATCCCAATTGAGTTGCTGTTGTGATCTACAGCCTCTTAATGAAAAACACTCATTATCATTTGTTTGTAACCTTTGGACTGAATACATTATTCACAATCTGCAAAACTGTTACTGTACTCTGTTCTACAGTCAAGCCAGAAAGAGTTCTTTGATCGAGCAAGACTGCACTTTAACTGGGGAAAGGTTTTGCATGCTGTTTTCTTAATAATGTTCAGTCAATTTTATAGCTTAAGCCTATCATCAAAGTGAATACAGAAGCAAGCATCTATCTTTTCAGTCAATCCACTGCATTAAACTACTTTAATGAAAAGGAAGTAGTGTTGTGTTCTGTATATATTTGTTCAGCCCAGGTGAATGCATTGTGCAGAAAGCATTCATTTGTCCTTGACCTGTTTATTCTATTTACTCTTAATAACTCTTCACAGTAAACGCATTCAAGTCCATTTAAGTTCCAGTTTAGTCTTACAGTACATATACTACAAAAATACACTATAAACTGTAAACTATAGAGCTAAATCTGAATCCTTAGCTTTGGCATTGACAAAAACAAAATCGGCATCGATTTAATTAAAAAGATAAAAATTGGCACTGCCTTACAGATTCTGAGCTTAATAAAATGAATATATGATATGGCGATAGAGACTTGAAGTTGGAGTGCTACTCGGCACGACTAGCTCCTCAGAAGGTTGTTTGGCCTGTATTCAAATTGTGTCAGATGGTTGATCTGCTGACAGAGCTAAACCGATTGGTTTGGCATAAGACAACACAGTGTTCCCATCTCATCGCCCACCTACGGCTGGCAGCAGAATACATATGCTTGACATAATACGAGCAACTGCCACACATACTCTACGTGTTATTGACAATTGAAATATTAGTCTTGTTGAATATTTCTCCACCCATGAAAAAAGGGCTCTTTCCATATGAAGTTATTACTTTGGTTCAGGCTTTGATTGGGCCTAAAAGCATATTCTCAGTGTCATATGTTAGCTAGCTGACTTACAGAATACAGACTGGGTATAACTAGAAGTTTGAAAATCATCATCATAGAAATATGTCGCTAAGTTCATACATTTTGTATAATAAGGCATTTTTAGTTTTTGGTTCAAATGTAAAAGCTGAGAAAATAGTGTGACAAACATTGACAAAGGGAAAGGTTATCTTGACATACTGGCACAGATGCACAAAGCAAAGGTAGTTAACAAAAGGTCAATCTCATTAAATATCTTCAGCTAGCATCTCATGTATGTTATCCTTGATACAAAGACTGATATAGCCTGTAATAGAGTTTTGTTTTCTGTTGCTGTATGAAACGTGCACTGACATACAGTAGCTGGATATAATTTAGAGTCTGATTGGTGTCCATCAATTTACAGCCTCCTGTTTTCCGTACTGAGGACAGTAAACTGATTTCCAAATCATATTCATTAGATTACATTTTCAAATGTAATTCATTACCAACTGCAAGCATCATCTGAACTGTCTAGTTTCCTTTCAGCATATAAAAGACATTGTCTCAAACTATACTCAGTTCCAGAGTGATATTCCATTAAAATATAATACTCTTCTGATAAAAAGCATTGTAAGTATAGTAAGTATTTGTGAAAGAAAATATTTTACAATTAATTGTAATCTTGTAATCTTTTACAATGGTGGCCAAAATTATGAAATATTGAGGAATCTTATTAGAACATAAATTACTATAACACACATAATCTTACACTAGAGTTACATCTGTATACTTATTTGTATACCTTTATATAAGATAACTGCTAATTTACAGTTAATGCTTCTAGAACTTATTTTTGACAAAATATAATTTTCTGAAATGTAAATGCACTTTGAGAGGTTTCTATAATGTTTCACTAAAAGCTTTTCTGTTTTCTGTGATACATTGGACTTTTAAAGACCGCTGGCAGTAATGTTGGCCAACTCCGGAGTTGAAGGCTTGAAGTGCAGTAATACAGAATAACTGTAACATACAGTATTTACAAAATGTGCTATTTTAATGCTGTACAGCGTTAGGCCTACTGAAAAATCGCCTCCAACATGTTTTAATCACACTAGAATGAAATTCACAGGACCGGAAAATATGAATTAGCTTATTGGCTGATCTTGTCTTGGCTAATACTTAGGCTTCCCAAGATTGAGTAGATCGCATACTATAGGAGAAAGCACATTCACTTATAAGATCAGCTTGCACTGCCTTTGATTGGATGTTGTGAACCAACCATGTGGGGGGGCAGGATGGTCTAGTGGGCTGGTTGCTGGACTTACAGCCGTAAGGTTGTGGGTTCAAACCCCGGTGCTGACC
>JAODUH010057599.1:0-18067 GCA_027564835.1 Typhlichthys subterraneus | reverse complement strand
GATTATATCTCCACACTGGCCTGGGAACGCCTCGGGATCCCCCAGTCAGAGCTTTCCAATGTGGCTCGGGAAAAGGAGGTTTGTGGTCCCTTGCTGAAGCTGCTGCCCCCGCGACCCGACTCCGGATAAGCGGATGACGATGGATGGATGGATGGATGGACAATATGTATGTATGCCTCTGCTGTCTGCTTGTCTCTTTGTCTTTGCATGTGTCTGTGTCCATCTAGTCAATCTGATAGCTTTATACTGCCCTTCAAAAGCAAGCACAGAGCAGAAGAGGTTTAAATCTCTGCTTGCCAATCCAGTGAGATATTCTACATGAGAGATAACAGCGCGACAAGCAATACTCTGCCTATTTAACATCCCTATTATGCATAGTGACCGAGTGCAATGGAAGCTGTCAAGTGAACCTATTGAGGTTCTGGTGATAGCTGTGTTTTGGAGAAGCAAGAGAACACCCACTGGGATATCTCATTAACGAACAGGGTTTGAGCTGCCATTAGCCCCAGACTGATTCAGTCACTGCCAAGTCCCAAAGGAAGCTAAGATTAAAGGCAGGAGTTGGAGCTCAGTAAAGCAGAAAGGTCTCTCTGAGCATTTACAAGTCCAACCTGAAAGACCGCAAGAATGGCCAAAGGCCTGAAACTTATACCAAACCCACACTTATACAGTATATTTAAAATAATATAAATCACAAACACATGAACTTCCCATCTGTTTTACATATTACACCGACACCCGATCAATATCGGAGGGAAGTCTCATTCAAATTAATTTCAAATCGATTATCTCTCAGACAGTTGACTAATGGAAGGACATCATTGGTTATTTCGAACAAAGTGCCATTACACTGGTCTTTAAGCAAGGTGCGAGACATAAGCCAAAGGAATTGGCTGCAAGTTCAAATTACAACTTGACAAAAGCAGGTTTAAGGTCAATATTGAAACTATCCCCCTGAGTCTTCAATCAATTCAACAAAGGTTTTTCTGTTCCTTGTTAACTGAAAGACAAAAAGACAATTAACAAATGATAATGTTGTCCCTGAGGATATAGGCTATTAGGTTATTAAGACTTGTGATTCCAAGGGCCCTATTTTAACGATCTAAACAAAGTGCAAGGCGCAAACTGCATTTAGGGCGTGTCCAAATCTTTTGCTACAGTAACAGTGGATATAACGGCCATTGCTGGCAGGTTCATTGTTCAAAAGCGTTGTACTTACTCTCTTGATTATTCACGGTTGTGTTTTGGGTGTCACATTCAATAATCCAATCAGTGTCAACTCCCATTCCCTTTATTAAAACAGGCATGCTTAAATACAACCCTTTTGAACAATGTGCCTGGCAACCATTTTATCTGCCTTTAATAAACTATCAAAAGTGGATATGGGCACGCCCTAAATGCATTTTTCACCTTGAGCTTTAGGCCGTGCACTTAGATGGTTAAAATAGGGCCCTAGACCACGATTTTGTTGTTAAATCGCTTTCTGCTGCCTCAAGATAGAAATGCACCAGCAATTCGCCAGACCTTAACTCATGTTTAGACCAACACAGCACTGTCTAAACAGCACTTGCTATTTAGACAATGTGGGCGTAGGATGGGAAAATTATAACTGCGGTCTGGAACTAGGAAATACACTTGGGCCGCTTTTTGCTGTTTTGCACCGAATGTAAAACAGGGCCAAATGAGTGTAACAATCCTTTAATCTTAACTCCTCCCATCTTTTCTTTTGACTGAGACATGTCTTCTGAACTGTGAAGCAGTTGAATGGGAAATGCGAGCACAAAGGACAAAGCAGATTAGTTCCTGATCTCAATATTAGCCAAGCAGACACTAGTGATTGTCACACAATTAACTTGAATTTTTACTTTAAAATGTCAGCACACTGAATCATTTGAAAGCCCTGCAATCTCCAATATTTAATTAGCTATGCAATTCTAGCTCGAGAAATCATTGACATAACCACACCCCACCACAATTGTCTATTCTCTTAAGCTCTGTCAATACCAGGGCTGTAGTCAAGACCACCTGTGTTGAGTTCAAGACCACGACAGTTTTTCTCAGAGGAGGTAGTCTACAGCAATAAATTGTAGCCTACACCTTATGGCATTTCTAGCCTATCCTAGAATAGTTTAGGGAAGTGGGCTAGTGTATATCATAAACTATTGTAAATTATTATGAAGTTATTTAAGTTGAATATTTGACTAATATTTACTGTAATCTATGTTCTGTGCTACGTGTAGGCTAATCAATGTTAACTGAGGCTTTTATTTCCAGATATTTGTTTAGGCCTATATTTTACATTTCTCGAGATTATTAAGTTGATAGGTCGATCTTCACAGAATGAGGAAAAACTATTTGAAACAGAGCTCAGATAAACCGACCGTGGAAGTATAAGGAGCCGAATGGTAGTTGAAACAAACACGGCAATAATCTAATAATTTAAATATTTATGTAGATTAAAATGTAATGTTATTTAACTGCGGCATCTTTTTTCCACAATCCATTCTTACCCTTTCTGTTCAACGTGTGCTTTAAATGTCTGTAATAGAGGGGTACTGTAACGCAGTGTAGGCAGGCAATGTTTTTCAACTCCCTTCTCCGTAACAGAAACATTCTTACACTTTAAATAACAGAGGGCAGTAATTATTTATGCAGGAAAAAATTAACTAAACTCAATGGCTGGACTCAGTCGAGTCCAATTAGAATATTTGGCGAATCCAATGGCCGAGTCCGAGATAAGTCCGAGTACAAATACCAACGAGTCCAAGACAAGACCAAGACATAGAAAAAGCATCTCGAGACCGGACTCGAGTACTACAGCCCTGGCCAATACCTGCTTGCTTTGTTTGTGTCATCTGAAATGCAGTTGGAAATGATTTCCTCATGATTGTGATATATTTGACTGCTTTTCTAGTTACAAAACAGCAAGTATATACATTGTACAACTTTCCAAGACATCCAAATGTTCTGCAGAATTAAATAATGGTGCTGTAAGCAATGCTGTAGAAAGATTGTTGACATTAGAACTCATCAAAATAAAAACACCTCTCCCTTCAATGCCATAGGGTGCTCCCTCAGAAGCTCCACCTCCAAATTGGACATGCATTGCTAAAGCTGGGATATCGCATGGTGCAATTTACAGAGCCAGGATTGTGTAGAAACACCAGAATATTTTCTGAATATTTTCACAATGGGAAGCTATAAATGACGAGAGAATTTGACAAAAGGTGTATTAGCTTACAATCGCTTAGCACACCTTTAACCTTTTATTATGCAACCACTAAAGGTTAAGGTTAAAGGTTAAAGGTTCACCTAAATGGTGTTAGTGTGCCCAGAATGGCACACTTCCAATAGCTTACTGTTATGTTTGAAGCGCTGAACCCTGTACAGTTGCTGATCAGTATCCCAACAGTGTAGCCAGGTTTGGGGTGGCTAGGGTAGGGATACGCAGAGCCTCTTCACCCATATGGTGGCTAGACAAGAGGACTTGCCCACAGTTATCCCAAGACCTTGAAGTCTTGTCCAAAAGCCTCTCATTGCCTTCTGCTGGCCAACTGTTGGGGAGAGACAGACTGTAGCCAGGCCTGCCAAGCATGTGGCCTGATGGAGAGGAGACATGTTCGGTCGAGCCACTATTCATTCAGAGTGGAACATTAACTTGTATCAAGAAAAAAATTATATTAAACTTCTAGAACAGCTGGTCCCCAGAGGTAGAAAAACTAATGGAAAATTCTGCAATATTACAACCTGCGCTTGCCTGAGCAAAAGTCTGTACTGCCCAGATGACGAAGGAAAGTGTTTTTCTCTCAAACACTGACACAAAGGTGTTGTTTGTGTGACCACTGCTCTATTAAAGTCTGTGTGTGTGTGTATATATATATATATATATATATATATATATATATATACATAATAGAAAAACATTTTTTTTATTACTTTCGTGTGGGATAAAAAAATGACAATAAATAATGTTAGAACGAGAACAGATTATGACCGCTCAGTAATTGGAACAAGGGAGGTTATTAACTTTGATTATATTTTATCTTGAAGAACTCATCGATGACACCTTCCTAATTGACTTTATTGTTGATAGGGCAAAATTGCGTCCCATTAGTGCTATTATAACTCAACATTTATTTTCCAAAAAAGAATGTGAACTTTAAACCCTACATAGTGAACAACCCACAATAACATTGATGTGTAATTATGTGTAGTTTTGGCCATGTGCTGTGTGCGCATGTGTGTGTGTGTGTGTGTGTAGTCGGATTCACATTCAATCAGAATGGTATAAACAATTCCTCTCAAGTGGTTTCATGGTGATTGAGGCAATACACTACAGTAATAGACTTTGTGCATGTTCACACGACATTATACTCTAATACTCTGTCCAAAACAGCATTTACTGTAAATACTTATGAAATCAATGATTCTTACACGTCAACTTCAAAACATTGTACACCGAAAACAAGTATACACTTTTGTATTATTTCATATAAAAAGAGTGCAAGGTTTAGCTTGTATACTGTGCAGCATGTATGTGCAGTATCTCATAGTAAGACCTTTCACAGTTCAGCTTGGAGCACCGGGAGTGTACGGTTGATTGAAAATGTTATCAAAACAATATGTTTCTCTCCAAGCTCGGCCACCATCTGTTCACGGCCTGTCTCATCTCATGGAGTGCTGCTAAACACAGGCATGAAATGCAGTACACACACACACACACACACACACAAACACACACACACACAGAGAGAAAGACAAAAGCAAATAGGCTACAGAGTTACAGATGTTCAGTACACATATGCAATCATAGACACATGTAGTCAAATCATTCCACATTTATGCTGTGGCTGAGCCTATGACCCCACATGGGAGAACCTGATTTTACATATATTGTGTTATATGGTAGTGACTTCACTATTGTGACATTGTGACATACCATTATTCCACCTATCAATGTAGTCCACATGTATACCCTACCAAGTTGAAATATACAATACGTAATAAGTGCACTATAGGCTATTCTGAAATTAAATGGTTGCAGTACTGTCTCATATCTCCAAATCATGTTAGTGGCCTTTACATTTCCAAAGCATGCTGATATATAGTAGCAGTTTGTATGAAACATGACCTCAATGAAGTTTCATAATAGCCAATGTCAGAAAACACTACAGTAAACTTTACAATGCTAATCTGCATTGTCCAGCCCCTGCACGTGTCAGGCTCCTCACACAGAGTGAAAGTACTGTACAAATTTAGTATACTGTCTCCTACTGTAACCTTTGCCAATTCATCTGCTGCATTGTCCTCTCTTTTTACCTAACAAGTCTGTTGCACGCACGACACAGACAACTGCCGTGTATTACGAGACCTCAAGCCACAAGTAATACTTCTATGACAACACAATAATTCAGACCCAGTATTGAAGCTGATACAGTATACTGTATTGTAACAGTTGATAGATAGGAAGAGTTTAGAGAGGTGGAGAATTTTAGCAGCTCTTGATATTTGTATTGTACAGTACCATATGTCACTGATGTCAGACGTCCAGTACGAGATGTCTTAATTGCACATGGTCACAGAGAGAAGGCCAGGTGAAACATTACCTTCAGGATCGAGACAGCCGCAACGCTTGCTGAGTGAGATCATAAAAGTACGATTTTCTGCCATCGTGGGGGCTGACCGAGACAAGTCTTCTAACGTCACTTTTTCATTCCGTTCGCTGGGGAGGGGTCTCTGTGAGGGCTGCACAGGGCCAATGCCATGCAATGTGATTAATCCATCATGGAGGCCATTATCCATTAAAGTAATGAAGAGTTAGGTTTGATAACACCTCATAATATTCACCCATTCACACACATTCATACACTGATGGTGATGTCAGCCATGCAATGCGCCACCTGACCACCAGGAGCAGTTAGGGTCTCACTCAGGGGCACCTCGACAATTGGTGAGGAGTTAGCAGTAAAGAGCGCACTTGTTCTAGCATCACTTCACTACACCAGTACATTTAGGAATGAATTATAAAATTCTGGGCCTTACTTTTAGTAGTTTCAGTTACATTTTGCCGCAAGAATCATTCTGGAAAGCCTATCATTTTGAATATGTCCAAGTAGCAACTGAACTTACCAATCAGCGTCGTGTTAATGGCTATATGGGTGTGGTTTAGCAAAAACGTCCAGATGGTTCATCCAATCAACGGCCAAGTGTTCTTTGAAGGTGCCTGCCCTTTACACAGTTTAATGGATGGCTCCCCAGATGGACTTGTGACTAATAATCAATTTGGCATGTCAGGTTATACTGTTAGAGCCTTACACAGACAAGCTCCTCATTACATCACGAGCAGCTTCATTCTCCAACTCGTATTTAGGACGTCAGGTCAAAGGTTGTTAGTGGTTCCCCACACTCATTTACGGACCAGAGGGGCCGATCATTCCAAGCAGTTGCACCTAATGCACTGCCTCCCTTTTTACAAAGCGTACATTCTGTTGACTCTTTTCAAAAGCAATTGAAGACTCAGTTATTCAAACAGGCTTTTAGTTAAATGAGGGTTGTTACGGCTGTCTGATTTATGTATCTATGCTATTCCTTTATATTAATTTTTTATGTATTTAATTTAATTGTGAAGCACTTTGTGATTTTTATCTGGTGTTATAAAAATGAAGTTGGCCTACTTTATTGACTCAATGACATTCTGCATTAACAGCAGCTTTTGATAGAGAGCAAGGAAGAAGGTGACAATCAAGGGACATTGATTTGAAACATCCACAGCACCATAAACTGCATACACATCCATATTTGTCCTTTATCTCGACTAGAGCAATGTGCAAGTGTCAAAGCATTGGTCGGACAAAACAGTTTTTGTAAGCCATTGATTCAGACGCGGCACTGGGAGCCTTCAACTTGCGTGGGATAGGACACAGTGAATGCCAGAGGGCGCTGCTAAGTGAGTCACAAGTGCACAGGGTTCATGACTGTTGCTGTGCTGTAATATTCAACCATGGTACATATTGGCCATTTAATCACCCTTCTTAATCACTGAGGTGTCCACATCTATAATATACATCTAATATATCTGCTGGCTTTTCTCCCCCGAGGGCTTATCAGCAGATCAACAGCTGATGTGCCAGTGAGTGGACCCGCCATGCAGGATCAATAAAGCATTACCCCCCACCATGAGAGACATTTACCATATAGTAGGCTATTTCCCTGAGGGCTAGACTTAGCGTGATCAATCACAGGACCATGACAGGACAGACTGCTATGTTTGTGATTTGCATATTTACCTTTTAGATATATAGCCTTATCAAATGTTACTTCAGCCAAGTTGTTCCAACAGGGCTAGACATTCTCTTTGTAAGAGTACGCCACGCAGATAATTATTGAATGATTACTATAACCCTAACTCACACACTTGACTCATACATGCTTCTCAAGTTTGTATAATTAACTGTGTTAAGAGATATCAGGACCTATTGCCTTTTGTGGATGAGATGTTCAGCCATGATCTTCTTCCATCTTCTCATTGTGCAGGTATGGCACATCACTGTAGCCTATTGCAATGGACCACTTCACTGCAACAAACCAAGAAGCAAATTACAGATGAATATCATCAAAATAAGGAAAATATGACCACATCCTGACTTCACTTCCAATTTAATGCAAATCAATAATAGGGTCTATCATAGCCTAATCCAAATGATGTACTGTGATAGAGGCCTACACATTATTAACGTCTTTACTATCAGCATAGGCCTACGTTACAGACCGCATTGTTTAGGTGAGAGAACACAGTCAATAAACAGCCTGCGGATAGACGAATGACGATCAAGGATTAGAGTAGGTGACGAAAGAGACGCATAGTATTGGTGACGTCACATACCGTATATAAACAGGCCTGTGCAACGTGCGTTGTTTAATTACTTTTCCGCTCAATCTGACCTCTCTTCTCGACTAGAGTGATCATCCACGTGTCCTCTGAAAATGTTCATGGCAGCTCCTCATCTTAGTTTACTCTCTACTGCTCTTTAACGTAAACCTCTACTAACTTTTCTTAGTTGTATCCAAAAGCTGCTTAGCCAACGCGAGCGTGCATGTTCTCACGTCTCCTCTGAACTTCTGATTCCTCTCCATCACCAATCGAAAAAATGGCCACACATTGACCATAACTGACAAATAGATAGACACAAATACATATTATATAAGCCTATTTAACAATAGCAACATTCTTTAGTCTACATGTAGAATTTATTTAATTAGTTTGATTCAAATTAATATTAGTCATAGGCTACATAACATAAGCCCTGAAGGTTTTACACCACATAGACCATTTTAATATTGCACATCATATCATCTTAATATTTCACTTACACATTCACACTGTAGACTGTTTTATTAAAGTCATAAAGTCCTGAAACAACCATACATAACCGAGGCCAGTTGCAGACTGACCGTTGAACACGCATATTTGTCCGGCCTATCAGAAATATGATTGTTTGGACCAGATTATAGAGATTTAAATAGAGAGATTAAGATATAGCCTAGGCCTATGTACGAGGGTTAAACTAAATAGGCTACAAGTAGGCCTAGTAATCATCTGCCTGACGGCGCCTTTTTTCCTTAATGTTTGCTGACAGTTGATTTTTCCTGTCTGTAGAGCATGCGCAGTGCTGACGTCGACACGCGTTAAAACGCGAGGGGCATGAGGCGAGGGATCTTGGCGAGACAGCCTACACCAGACTGAGGAAAGACAACTGTTGTCATGAGGACAATATTTTCATTTTACGCGGAGTGAAACAGGCATCAAACGACACACTCTCCTTAGATTTGTCGCAGTTTATTTTTTATTGTAGTTTTCTCTCCGGAAAGTTTCGCTGCACATTTGAGCACTTGCAATTAGAACGCACTCTGTATGTTTTTGGAAAACGAATTTACAAACAATTACATCCATGTTTGCTTGAGCGGCCGTCCTGTTTTCTTCTGGAGGCGGGTGTAAAGTTTTCAGCACCCAGGGCAAGTGGACAGCGACGCATCCGCGCAATATGGAGACGTACACGGTTCCTGGCGCTGATCTCTCCGACCTTTACTCCGTGATCCCGTTCAATGTCACCTTTCCCGATGATGAGATGGGCTTCGTGAGCAACGTACATAATATCACGGAACAACAGAGTCCGGCGAGGAGCACCGGGGGTGTTATAATAGCCATATCCATCACGGCTCTCTACTCCGTCATTTGTGTGGTGGGACTCCTAGGCAACGTACTGGTGATGTATGGCGTGGTCAGGTAAGTGTTCGCTAAAGCACCGCCACCCTATGCCCGAGTGCAAACATTATGCACGTTATAATTATATGTGCAATAGGTATACTATGTATGCTGTGTCGGTGTTGCATTCATAAATGTCATGCGGCAGGTGTACTGTAGCTGTGGACATACTTGTGCGCCCACACAATTAAGCCATGTATAAGTGTAAAAGCCAGTAACCCGAGATATGTTCATCCAGTATGAGGCTTGTGGTGATTTAACCCATGCACTGATATATTACTGTAAACGGTTTTAAGTCTCTCTCTCTCTCTCTCTCTCTCTCTCTCTCTCTCTCTCTCTCTCTCTCTCTCTCTCTCTCTCTCACTCTTATGCAAGCAGCATGCACACACACACACACACACACATACACACACACACACACACACACACGCGCACACACACACACATTTATTCACTTTAAATTAAACTGCCTGGGCATAATGTCTGTCAAGATGTTTTCTGCCTGATGCATGGATATGTTTGGTGTATTCTGCACACATACATATCTATGTACAAAATCAACAACTGAGAATGTCTCACATCTGGAACAGCCTTTACTGCAGTGCCAGGAAATTATTTATTTACTTGGGATTGTAGGATGTTTAGGGAGCCAGCTATGGATCAATATATCTCATCTGTGCAATCTGATTTATTAAAACCAGAGACAGTAAATGGCTCTCATAAATCAATTACATTATCATCACTCATTAAACATAGTCACAAATCAACGCATGCATCAGATATGTCTCTCGGAGGGCTTTAGGGCAGTTTGATTTTAAACCAATTGCATGTTGATGCTGTTTCACCCCAACCCCCCAATCCTGTGCATCATTGATAATGTGTAGCATTGCATTACTGTATGTCTGCCTTATTATATGAATAGTGTTTTAATAACGGCATTAATGCTCCTTTTGTGTTTCTCTTAATCTCACTTTAAGCATGTACTAATTACTGTAGTTATTACACTAAATGAGCAGAGGTGGAATAGATCCAAGATGTTGCTATTTTCATGCTGCAGCAGAGTGAAATCAGACAGAGGGTAGGAAATGGCTGTTGGCGGCCTCCAGTAAACCAATATCACACTTGTACCCACCCACATATCAACATGTATCAGTCCAAATCATCAGCTACATTCGGAGGGGATTCAACTCTTTACACAGGTATTTGGCATGTGAACAGGAAAGAGACAGAAGTGCCATTTTCAAAGCAGAAATATTCAGGAGCTGGTCCATCTCTGCAAGTGGCGAGACTTTGGATATTAAAACAAGTACATTTCCTGAATTCACAGCTAAGTGCCAGAGTGAGAGAGAGAGAGAGAGAGAGAGAGAGAGAGAGAGAGAGAGAGAGAGAGAGAGAGAGAGGGGGTTGACAATGGCACAGGGCGAGGGAGAGATGGTGTTAGTGTTGTGGTCATGGTATAGACTAAAGTGCTGAATGTGAGCAGGAAGTGGAGTTTGTTAAAGAGGGCAAGAAGTGTTGGTCATATGATCTGACACAGGCAAAGTGTTTATGCACTATGATGGACAATGCAGTGAGATCAACATTAGAACACACACACACACCTTTATTCACTTTGAACTAAACTGTGCCAAATATACATGCACACACAAATACACATGCAGATCAGAAATACATTTCAAACACACACACACACACGCACACACAGATAAAACACACACACACAAACATCAACAGCAGCGGGACACACACTCACACGTACAGTAAACATGCACGCACAGTTTAGTGTGCACGGGTGCTCAGGAGACGAGCCCTCTTAATGCACGCTGAGATGTGGCTGACACTTGCATCATCTCAGGGGAGAGCCTCTCTCCACCGACGTGCACCAGCAAACAGAAGCCCTCCATGGCTCCTGGGTGCGTTCAGCATGACACTGCCCCCCCTCCCAACCAGGCCTATGTCAGTACACCTAGTGCCCAGGGAGAACACGGAGAAGAGGGCTCTTCTATGGAGATAACCTTTACATTCTATGACAACACGCTGCTGTGGGGAATGCAGGGACATCAACTGAAGCGGTCCAATGCACTAATAGTGTGGCAAAAGCCAGGCCGGCAGAGATGGGGACAATAGTATGAGTCACTTTGAAGAACAGAGGACCGTATATTAAGCCTAAAGTTTTTCATGCGTGCGTGTGTGTGTGTGTGTCAGTCTCGACATTTTACAGGCTGAGTCAACACATTAACCTTGTCTTGCTGCTTGCCTCTACTCATATTCGTCTGTGTGTGTGTGTGTGTGTGTGTGTGCGTGTGTGTGAATGAAAAGAGTGGAGTGGTGGGAGGGGGGGGGACATCCTTGACTGTGTGAGCAAACCAGCATGGTTTAGCATAGGTGTCTACAGCCAAGGAAGATTTTTACGAAGAGAATAAATATGTCCCTTGTATTCTTTAAATATAAAGCAGATTTCTGCTATTATCATTGCCATTAAGACCATTTACAATAAATATTGTAATGGGAAAAGCATTCTCCACTTCTGAATTTCATAATTAAGGCAGGCTAATTGGGTTTAATGTGTCAAACACAGGCCATTGAACAAAGTCTTCACAGCCTTTATGGCTAATCAGTAGCAGGTGCGAAATAAAATTCACACAATTAAAGGTCTGTTAACATGGTATTATAATGCCATGGAAGAGCATCGATTGAATTCAATTCTATAGGCGTATTGTGCAAATATTGCTGGAAAACAGTTTGGGGAGAAAGCAAATAATTCATATGAAACATTTCATACTATAGGTTGGCTTGTGCTATACTGAGCCGAATATAAGAGAGTAGTAGAGTTCTGTTCATGGTTAATTTGTCTCCTCACATATCCCATATAGTTTCACAATAACTGACCAATAATTTCTGACACAAATCCTACAACTTTCTATTTATTGAGGACAATAATTATCCTGGGGTTGATATGTACAGTATATTAAATCGCAGACAAATTTCCAACAATGCAATAGTTTGGTTCATTTGCATTCTACATGTAGTACTCATTTCCATTAACCGTGGCTTTTGTTAGCTGAAAAGAGTCAGTTTGTAGAGTATAGCGAAGTTTGGGTGTGATCCTACCTACTGTTATATCAGATTAGAAGAGGACAATGCCCTGACTGTAGTCAGACTTCCCATAAAGGTGGAACAAGAATTTGGTTATTTTAGCCTTTACCAAAATTGGGGTTTCATTGAGTTTCTTAACTAATATTGGCAAGTACAATAAAAAATAAAATAACTGTGGCGTTAGACCATTCAATTGTATTTAAACATTCCTCTGTTGTCGGTGAGGCAGAAACAAGGGACTATGCATGTATACAGCATACACCTCCCTGTAACGTACAAAGATATAAAAGCGTAGAGAGCGTTCGAATCAGTGCAGTACAGCCAGCAGCTTACAGGTGATCTATGAGTTACCACAAAACTTTAATACTGATTTTTAACCGCTGTCAATGGGCTCATTCTCATTCATTTTAATAATTCTGTGCCTGGAATATCATGCATTCAGACTAATGCTGACTTTTCAGTCAAATTTCACCTGTGAATCTTACATTTTATTCCACAGTATTCTTAGACACAGAATAAATCTTCTGCAGCTAATATCTAAATCTTATTGCTATTTCAGTGCTACTCTAATATCTAATGCTCTAATGTTATATTGGTTGTATTTTGGACAGCCTGTAGTCAGCTCTACCAATCCCATGATAAAGTAGCATGGCTTTAAATGACGTTTTGAAAATAGGAAATAAAGCATGAATTATTGCCAACCCCTGACTTTGAAACCTTATGCAATTATATTGTGGCAATGAAATATAAAACACCATAGAGTAGCATATCTATACATTTGAATAATTACAGTGCAACTGAGGTGATGAACTCATTCATTTGCCTCTCTACCAACTAAAGATTTGCAATTGTGTCTCTTGGGTCTGCACTGCATTAAACTGTGACATACCCATCCATTGTTCTGCATTGAGCATGGATTATTGTCTCTATGAATAGTGGCTACAAGAAAAGTCAATACCACCCTGTAGTTTTTTAATGACATACCAAAACAATAAACAATTAAATGTTAGAAAGATGGCTTTTTAGTTTCTCTAGTTGTCATTTAGAAGTCAGATGTATCAACATATTGTTACAGTATGCCTTAATATGATCATATTATTAATAAGTCTATAACAGTATAGCCAGAAAAAATTTAAATATTAAAGACAAGCATTTCCAGTAATCCTGTGTACCATGGAAGAACTGCACAGCTGGAATATATGATGGTGTCATGGGCATATATGGAGACAACCAATGCCTAATTACCCCGATTATTTTCTGAACCCAAAACACCGGTATTAGTAATTTCAAAAAGTACATAATAAATATTATTAATCAAAAAGGGTCAAATTAAAATGGTTTTGTAATGTTAATGTCCTACTACAGCAACAGTGATTAACAGTGAAGTCTACACCACTTTCCACACTATAAAATGAACTAAGACCTAAGATCACCACAATGTGCATTATATGCACTGTGCTCCATATATCTATCACATGAGACCATTAGCACCATACACACTATATCCCATGAACAAGACCGCTGCAACTAACTGTAAAACAACCTCTGTTCTTCAACAAACAACCAGATACACTAAGATGAAGACGGCCACCAATATCTACATATTCAACTTGGCCCTAGCTGACGCCTTGGCTACCAGCACACTGCCCTTCCAGAGCGCCAAGTACCTCATGAAGACCTGGCCATTCGGGGAGGTCCTGTGCAAAGTGGTCATCGCCATTGACTACTACAACATGTTCACCAGCATCTTTACCCTCACCATGATGAGCGTGGACCGCTACATTGCCGTGTGCCACCCTGTGAGGGCACTGGAGTTCAGAACGCCCGTCAAGGCCAAGATGATCAATGTTCTCATCTGGGTGCTGTCTTCAGCCATTGGCATACCCATCATGGTCATGGCTGTGACGAAGGAGGTAGACAGGAGTGAGTGCAAATGGTTTTACGCTATTTTCTTTGCTGTATTATGGGATGTCCCTTTGTAATCATATCATTACTGTTTAAATACTGTATAGTATCTACCGTCTGTTTACTATTTTACATTACATTTGGAAATACAGTCATGAAACAGTCATACAGAAATAAAGTTATGGTTAATCCTACAACCAATTCAGGAAAGCCTTTTGCAGCTCTGTTACAGTGGATTACATAATCTGGTATTATCTGGGTTGGCCACCAGAGGGCGTAAGCAGTTCTAAGTAGTCTAA
Organism: Typhlichthys subterraneus; assembly: GCA_027564835.1. Lineage (NCBI taxonomy): Eukaryota > Metazoa > Chordata > Actinopteri > Percopsiformes > Amblyopsidae > Typhlichthys > Typhlichthys subterraneus. The sequence continues at coordinate 3,505 of JAODUH010057599.1, read as the reverse complement.
AAACCGCCCTTGTTTGCTCTGTCCAGAATGTCTGTAAACAATGCATGGTGTGGTTTACTGGATTGTGTCATTGTCTCTTCACACATCCGTCCGCAGACAAAATCATCTGCATGCTGAAGTTCCCCGACCCTGACTGGTATTGGGACACAGTCACCAAAATCTGCGTGTTCATCTTTGCGTTCGTGGTGCCTGTGCTGGTCATCACCATCTGCTACGGCCTGATGATCCTGCGCCTGCGCGGCGTCCGCCTGCTGTCGGGCTCCAAGGAGAAGGACCGCAACATGCGGCGCATCACTCGCATGGTCTTGGTGGTGGTGGCCGCCTTCATCGTCTGCTGGACACCCATCCACATCTTCATCATCGTCAAGACCCTGGTGGAGATCGACACCAGGAACCCCTTCGTGATCGCCAGCTGGCACCTGTGCATCGCCCTGGGCTACACCAACAGCAGCCTTAACCCCGTCCTGTACGCCTTCCTGGACGAGAACTTTAAGAGGTGCTTCAGGGACTTCTGCATGCCCTGCCGGGTGCAGGTCAACCAGGGCGCTCTGACCAGAGGGCGCAACGCCACCAGGGAGCCCCTGTCGGTGTGCGCTCCCTCGGAGGCGGGGAAGAATCCGTCATGACTAGGAATGGAGCGGTTTCCCAGAGGATCTCGAGCCCGAAGGGTCCAGCAGGAACTGCAGTCCGAGGTCACCCAGCTCTCCACCACTGAGTTTTAAAAGGCCTTTTCACAGGACAAACTTGTCCCACCTTTACCCGTCCATTATGGAGGGGTCATGCCACATATTAGGCCGATATTGGCGCACAGACAATTACAGGGATTGCATGGAGCTTCACTTTAATGATGCTTTTCTGTTAATGCTGAGAATGCCCCATAGACAAATTAGAGTAGTTCTAATGAGAAATTATGGCAGAATGGTAGTCAACCAATGCATTTGGCATCTCACCATTAAGCTTCTCAGTGAATCAGAGCACAAGACTACATGGTTGTTGGCGATAAGAACAACAGAAGAAATGCCAGAGGGCTTACATCTTAGAAAGAAGACATCACCCTTCAAAGAGGAGTGCCAGTAAAATTTTAGCATGGCAGCAATAGCCTTGTTGACTTTTTCGATTTCTGAAAGCACCAGTATTGCCAATTAACACTTTTCCTGCCTTACCCAAACATAGATCGCTTTGAAGGAGCCTGTCCATGTCATGTGTTACTGGTCAGCAGCAGAAAGACAGCAACTGACAGCTGGATGATTATTGATATTAGACTTAACATCTACAGCAAGTTCATCTGTCACATCTATGTTGAACATTCAGTACAAAACAGTATTCTGTGAAGAACAAAATTCTTCTTATTTTCAGTGATGTTTTAAGTGTATGTACTGTATATGGATGCGTATGGATGCATTGGGTTCTTTGGGCTTGTGTGTGGACAGTGACCTCTTGACTTCTGATGAAAACCTATAACACCAACTGGAGCTTTGATTAAAGGACAATTTGACTTATCAAATACACTGCCTGACCTTTGTGATCAAAACGGTGTAAATTGCTAAACACTATTCTGACTGCATTGTGGATTCTTTTAGAGAGGATGCAATCTCGAATAACGTCTTGATGTGGATTTCACGCAACTATAATGTACTGAAGAGGAAATTACTTTCAAGTGAACTATTGATTTGGAATCTACAACATAGATTACCTAGGTCATATATTCCTATCATATTATCGAATATTAATTGAATACTTATTAACGGAAGACTTATTGGAAAGCAGTCTTCGTGAAAAAAACCAATAAACAGTTATAACAATGGAATAAATATATAAATTGACATTCTAACAAATATGTCAGTAGCTCAGATTTGAAATGATTCTCTTTTGAACATGTATTGATGTAAGTGCAAACTATTTAAAAAATACTTGTAGTCCTTGTTACAATGAAATTGAATGGATGCTAGAGTGGCCCATGTTATTGAACAATGATTTTTATTTAAGGGTAAAAAAAAAAATTGAAATATGATTAGACAAGAGTGGAAAAAAATGACATGTACATACACATAAACATTTTTGGCTAACCTTTCTAGGTTTTCTGATGTTGAAAATTACTTCTGTTGATGACTCTGTAGCTTTTCTTATGCAGGTGTTTTTGGACAGTATTTACAATAAATAATATTGACTTTATATTAAAAGTGCATTTTCATGTTTTGGTTATAGATCTGTAATATTTACATTGTATGCTGACACAATGCTTAATGCTGATGCTTAATGTTGATGATATGTTAAATGCATACTGTAGTTGGTACGTCAGTTTAATTTATAATTGATGAAATCAAATCAAATTTAGAAATATTTTAACATTGCCAAGAAAATAATGTATATGAACTATGTTTCAGTGTACGATCAGCACTTAAATATATTCTTTCATTGGTTGGTTTTCAATGTTTCTTCTAAAATACTTGGATCATTTGCTTTCCTAATGGAAAGGTCATATCCTACTGTTTCTGAGTGAATGTGTGCTAAATGAATGACCAACCAAATTACATGTTGTTATTGAGAAAGACAGTGCATGCATTTCAAGCTGCTGCTTAAAAGCTTTGCACATTTAAGGTCGTCCATGCCTTGGAAATAAATGCTTTGAGATAATGTGAAACAGTGCCATCAAACAAATATACCCTTGAGTCTCTAGGCTTTCTGCTCATTTAGAGTTGATCTCATTCTGTTGAGGATCTCACACGAGACGGTTTTTTGTTTTTCTCCTCATTTTTTGTGCTGTATTTAACATTGCAGCTAAACAGTTTATTTTCCATTGGTCATGGTTAAAATAATAATGCAGACTGTGACTTACAATACTAACTGTACATTTTTGCCATTTATCCACTGTGTTCCAACTTGGCACCATACTGAACTACTGGTTTTGCAGTGTACTGCTTCTGCTAATGTATCTACTGTAGCGTACAATGCATTTTTTATGTACTGTAATGTGACATACATAATCCTTTGATAACCCTAACTTAATGATTTATTAAATATTAATAAATAAAATAGACTGATGAAATATGAGTGCCAAATGTTTTGTGCAATAAACAGGTACTGTAACACAATGTCTCATATCCAGGCTATCCATAGTATATTTTCAAAATTCAATGTATACTGTAATTCAGATATTTAGCTGGAATAACTAACCTTCTGCGATTGCCCTCATAATGGAATATTCATCCTGAATAACCAATAATTAAATTCAGAGAGCACGAGACAAGTGTTAAGATGAAAAGTGCATTACTTCAAATAATCACTCTTATTTCAAGTGTGTGCTATCGTCGAATACAGAGGATGAACCTACCTAGCCAGCACCTTCCTTAGAAATTCAGAGCAGCGTCAGGCATTCACTATATGGAAACCAGCAGAACTATAACGTTGTGTGCCACAGCAAAGTGTGTCAATTTAAAACCACTTCATCCCTAGCTTTTTTTGTTTTTCAACATTTTACTTGAGTTTTTTCTCTTTTAGTGGATCA
>JAODUH010057578.1:0-18068 GCA_027564835.1 Typhlichthys subterraneus | reverse complement strand
CAACTAAGCCATACAGCCAATGGACGCATCTCTCCACAAAATAAACTGAATATTGCAACATTTTCGATATGATATTGTGCAACGTGATATTGCGATAACGATACTGAATCGATATATTGTGCACCCCTAATTAGTAGTACACACAGAACATGCCAATATTAAACCTATATATTATATTGTATATAGACAACCATAGGCTATCCTATTGCAGTGTTACAAATAACAGACATTACACAATACAATATTTACTGCATATTGTGTAATGGCCAAATGTTGCTTTGCATTACCTACAACGTATACACGGTGGCCCAGTGGATAGCACTGTGGCCCCACAGCAAGAAGGTCCAGGGTTCAAACCGCAGTCAACCCGGCCTTTCTGTGTGGAGTTTGCATGTTCTCCCATTTTCTTTTTTATGTGCAGTACCGGTGTTGGCCACAATCAGGAAACAAGTCTGCTTCCCACTTATGGGGGCTTGGCTTATCTAGAGTAGAGCTGCTCGATTTACCACATCTCAAACGAAATCGCGATGTGGCGATTATGTAACCGTCTAAATGTCTTTGGTAAGGCCAAAACCCAATTTGTAGACTTTGTTATTTGTATCATATAGGGGCATAATCAATTGTTCCTAAATCCCAATTTAGTACCGATAGATTAAAGTTTGATGGGCTGGCAGAAAATGCCTTAGATTTAGTATTTTGCATATATATTTTTGCATATATTGTAAGCTATATCATTTTGAGACTTTATTTAATTCCATTGAATTGCTTAATAGCATACATATTTCTGTAGGTCTATTACTTATGTTTTGTTTTTTCTCTTTGCTAATTGGCCAAGTGGTTTTATATGACCTACCACTACATGTCACGCTAGGCCACCAGCATCAATTGAATATCTGATTAAGAAATACAGTAGGTACTCCTCAAGCCTATATAGGTAGCCTAGTGAAACCATAATGATCTTGCAAGCTTCAGTTTGACTTTGCCATAACATCCAGTCTGGAGAGGCTTCAAATAATGGCGTCTGTGACCAATTTACCATTAAGTGTCATACTAATAGCTACAGGCGTTATTTAGGTGTGACAGCGAAAGCTACTTGAAAACAATGACAAACAGATTGTTCAGCCAATCAACTTCCAAGTATTTTTTTTAAAGTTAAAACAGTTTTGATGGACGGTTTCCCATATATATCCACGTGGCATGTCAGGTTGCTATATTGTATATTTATATACAGTGGATAACAAAGGAAACAGAATTATGAGAGCTGCTTACTATATCGCAATATTTGCCAAACTAATCGTAATTATACCTTTTTGATCAAATCAGCCCTAATCTAGAGCGAGTTGCCATAGGAAATCATTGATTTTAAACCAGACCAGCTGCACACTGTGCAGTAGAGCAGACTGTGCACTTACTGTGGATATGTCCAGCATTTTAGGCAGAAGAGTGCCAGCTGGTGCTTACCTCCAGCAATCTCTCCCATACACAGGTGTCTCAATGGTATGCTACCAGCATACCAGAGAGGGACAGATAATAAAGAGAGAAACAAGGGGAAACTTCCCAGCTCATTTCTATTAGTGCCAGTCATTGTCCCAGGAAGAAACATCTCTGCCCCCCCCAACCACCTCCACAGGCCAGACTAATCGGTCCAACGCTGTCAGTAATTCAGCTATGTTCTCTTATGTAAGCAGGGCTCACTTACAGTAGATCATCATCTGCTCGTGATCAGAGGTGCTACATCACTTGCAGATATCAGCATGTCCGTTAACAGAGCAATGTTTACTGTGGTGGGGAAATAGAATCAGGTGCAGCTTATTACTACAGTACTCCTTCAAGCAGAACTTGAAAGCGGCAAATAGTGAGAAACACAGAGCAAACAATTATAAATAGACATACGTATACACAGAACACATCCAGACATACCTGCAAAGTAGCAAAGTAGCAAAGGATACTACTTTTACATTTACAAAATTACAAATATGCCAAATGTGGACTGTCAGTAGATACCAGTCAGGAAGATATGCAGTAATATGGTCCGGTATACAGGACAGTAACAACATTAAAACAGTGAGTGCTGCAGAACCAAAATCTGCATTAGTTGTTACTAGACAACATAATAATTAACATTTGACCTTGAAACATACTTGTCCTGTGTGTATTAATAAAGCAGCTTTCAATACCTGCTTTCAGTAACTCAATTAAATAGCAATGCTTGAATTAACATACATGAAGAATCAGGATAGATATTTCATTCTTATAAACACTGTAAACAAAAAAAAAAACAAAAAAAAAAACTGTAAATAAACAGTAAGATTCATTTCCGGGCTACAAATTACATTAGTCACAAGCAAAGGGGAATATAGTCTGGCAATCAAACAGACAGGCTGAAAGACAACTGACAGAACAGCCAGACTGTGGCCTGCTTGAGGAAAAGATGAGACAAGACAGACAGGCAGGCAGACAGACAGGCCTTGCATCGCTGTCCTACATGTAGAGCTTCCCTGGAGTACCACAGCGAGAGCGAATGAGAGAAAAAGAAGCAAAGATAGAAAGAAACTTTGTTACTAGGGATCTCCCAGGTTTATACTGTAACATACTGTAGATAAACGTAGTCAAGATCAGGACCTTATTGTATTTGTTTATCAGTATTTACATACAAAGAACATCAATGGTCACATAAAATACTTGATTTAGTTTATTGGATGCACTTACATCTGACTGCCAAACGTTCTTTGAACCAGCTAACGCGGACATATAGGAATAAAGTGTTCTATGTGTGGAAGGCCTATATTGTAATGCAGGTTATGACTGACTGGTCTGCTTGGTGGCTGGAGTTTGGTAGATGATGGCAGCCATAAATAAAATAAACACTACTACAATACCGGTTTAGACTGAAACAGCTGGTTTTGTTTGCATTAATTACATGCCCAGAGGATGTTTACATGTACGTCATGTACTGTATACTGTATGTTAGTACGGTAATGTGGTAATACATTCTCTTGTTCATCCATCATAATTGATGATGACCACATTGACATCTCAACTACATTTTTTCTGAGATTCTGGATGTCTGGAAACACTGTTTGCATGAAGGGTCGCTCGGACACGCTGATTGGCGGACCAATCAATGACTAGTGGGTGTGTCTAACTGCGATGATGGAAAAGTCAAGGCTTTGCTCCGAACTCCTAACTCTACCGAACCCACCAGAGATGTTGAGCCTGGTGTGCTGATGGAACACAACTAGCTGCTTGCACACAGCATGTTATAAGGTAAGATAATATTTAGTAATAGTAATAATAATAAAAATAATAATACATTTGATTTGTAGCACACTTTAAATTAAAATAAATCCAAAGTGCTACAGGACAAAGATAATAAAAAAACAGGAGCACATGTTAGCTTGAAGTGTAAACTACAACTAACTATATCTGTACATATATTCTATACTATAACTATAAGAATGAGTTGGCATGGACAATGGCATCACAGGAAATGTTGCAAATAGCTGTCCTCCAAGTATAGTTTCCCATCCAGCCCCCAGTAAAGCCCAACTACCTGGAGAGGAACCCTCGTTTCCGAGCCAGATTCACCCTGACGTTGATAAATGAGTTTGGGCTTGTTCTGCCTCTCTGAGGAGGGAGTCTACCTATAAACCAGGTCAACATGTTAGAATAAAAAGGACGTCCTCAGGAAGAAATCCACTTTCTAAAAAACAAAATATAAATAAGACTGACTATGACTATGTTAGCTCCCTATTGACTTTGGTAATGTCACTTGTGTTTAAGCTCTCACTTTTGAGCGTCTGCCCATAATAACCAAACTATTTCACTGAAGCCTAACACCGACATTGCACCCGCTCCGACGCTGGTGAGCTCCATCCTCCACAAGACGTCAGCTTCCACCGAGAGCATTTCAGAAGCAGAGCACTGCGAGGCAGTTGTATTGGCGAGATCAACAAAACGACTTCACCTGTCCGACATTGACTTGCTTTTTAAGAAAGGTAATTACAATACAACTAATTTCCACTCACAAACTACTACATTTAAAGGGGTGAGAGCCTCCAGACTCCCTGAAAGGAGCCTGGAGGGTGGATTCAGTGTAGCACTCCAATTTACACTGTAGTAGGGTATAGACTTTCAACTAGGCCTATCACAACATTCCATGGCCTGTAGTAACAATATACACGACAATGGTGCAATTCAACACTATCCTTCTGGCCACAAGTCACAACATTGACATTGTTCTCTGCTAAAAAGTACATGGCAAACCTGCAACATTCATGCAGAGAATGAATCCCACCAACAATTTAGCCAATGCTGGTCAATGGCAAACATTTGAAAACTGTGTTTACTGTACACTACACTGGGCATGGGGAACAGGGGGTATAGGGAGAAGGTAGTGCAAGAGATCCCCCATACACACTTTCCCATGATACACAAAGGGCATCATTTATTAAACTTTAGTCTGGAAAGTTTGACACTTCTATAAACAGTCCAGCCAGTGTGACACCTTATTGGTTTCACCTTGGTCTAAGTGCCCGGGACTCTGAATGTGTGCTGTTCTTGCTACAGAAACAACCTGTCAAAACAAAAGACAGACCAGGCACGGTACACAGCAAGTGCTGACACACTTTTTCCATGGAAAACAAATACTTTTTATACATTTTGTAATACAAGTGTATTATGTGCATTAAATATGGATTATACTGTATGTCACATGCAACATGTGTCTAAAGAAAGAGTGGCTAGTGTTATAAGTCCTATGGAAATAACGTTTATCAAATAATTTAAGATATAACCTACATAAAGGCTATTCTAATGTGTGTGTTGACTTGGCCCGGTTCTTTTGATGTGATTGATGAAATTGAGAAGACAAAATAATTTGTATTACTGTGTGGATAGCTGGATACAGTACAGTGTGCCTACACTACACATTGTGGAAATAAAATAGACAGCTGTTCCACTTTACTGTGACTCATTAACGCATATTATCCATGAGGGAGTCACTTTTCCATTTATCACTAAAGTGGAGGGAATACATGAGAAACTGTTTAAAACCGAGGTAAAAAATTAAACAACACACAAATATGGTAAAAAAAAAGAAGACATTTAGCATAAAAAGCACTATGCATTAATCATTACATCATTTATATTTTATATATAGTTACTTATTCACCTTAACAACTAAAAAATATGTTTGGTTGGTAATCTACTGCAGAAAGCAAACAAAGGTTGACATGTATGTCCTTGATCCAATCAAATCATTAAGGATCATAATATTTTCCTCTTAGTTTTATCCCACTCCTATATTCTGCTTTGCTCTGAACTATATGTGCGTGACATTACAGTGGAAAAATATTCTCTGATTATTTAAATAGATTATATTCTCATTTATTTCCTGATACAGTTAAGACCAAGAAAAAAGTTGTTTTAATTTCCTTTCATACACAAATAAAAACTGTGATTTTGTCCGTCTAGCTAAATTGAAATATAGCTCATATTTTGGACGCCATGGACCACTGTTGTCCCAATAGGACCACGCTCTTCGCAATAGTATTTAACACATAATAGAATGTGTATACTCTACTATATTAAGCAGGGATTTTAAAGAAATTGTCAATTAAACAATTGAAATAGCTTGTAATAATGACACCCCCTCAGGGGGTTTAGTGGGTCAGTGAGTGGGTCAATATCAACACAACAGATCAGGTCATTAGATGTGATAGAGACCTAGTCTTCTTCAAGGACACTTGAGTGAAGCTTTCTGACAGAGCAGGGTCTGCAATCAAACCACCCTGCAGGATTATGTACATTTGATTACATTGACTATAGCTGAACTTTTAGCCCTGAACTAACAAGCACATTCAGCGGCTCCATGGCTGAATTGGAGCCAGCTGAACCCATTGAGAAAGACAACATCTTTCTGGTGGTTCATTTATGTGGAACTGGGACCAACAGAGCCCGACTAGACCTTGCTGTGTGATTCTGGGCCAAACAGTTTCCCAGAGGCCAGCCTGCATGTCACCAGCACAGCAGTTTAGCCGATAGCAGAGCAGCACACTCAAGCAGAATGGCTTTTTGCTGTCAAGGCCTCTGAAGGTTCTTGTGTAATGCAGCAATTCTCAATTCCTGGGGCACGTCCCACCTGGGGGCTGTGAATGCCATGCAGTTGCATACCATGAAGCCATTATATTTAGATTTGAAAACATAAATGCAGTCCAATAAAATAACTAACCCAGGACTATAATGATATACAACCTTTGTAAACATGAACCGCACATTTAGACACATAGTTCTATGATTTAGACAGACAGTGTGTGGACAAATGGAGTTGCAATATATTTGCTGTCAATCACATTGCTATCACTGACCTGTTATATCTCAAATTAAATATTTTCCCCTGTACTGAATTTGCTTATATTATATTAGCTTAGGTCAGAAGAGGATGTTGATCCTAATTGCGTGTTTCTGCATGTGTGTTAATGCCTGTATATTATCACTGTACATGATGCATGCAGAAAAAGAGCTGTGCTGGATGTGGCTGTTCATGAAGGTACAGACTACTACTAAACTACCATTTCAGAGGCTTTTGCTCATAAAATGAATGGACTTTATTGGAGAGTAGATAACCGTATTTTGAAAGAGCCCAGTCCCTCAGTCAATTAAAGTATGACCATGATATGAGAAGATTTGCTGACGCCTTTTAGTCAACCTCTGAAAATTAGGACCCATTGCTAGCAAATCTTATTATGGAGTCATTTACATTTCTAGTGCCATCCTAAATATTATACTATTTTAAGAAAGATGTGATTAAGCCGCTTACCTAGAAAACCTACTCTGGACCATAATAGTCTACGATAACAGGCCATTCTCTTATCTCCAAAACCGTTGAACCAGGTAACGGGTGATAGAAATACATTGTACTTGACTACAGGTGGAAAGCAATTTTATTTGAGTTGTATGGTCCCACCTGAAAGGTTGTCAGTTTGATGGCCAACCAGCCTGGCCAACCTGCAAGTGCCCTTGAACAAGATATCTAATCCCTACTATACTGCAGGCCAACCTATGCTCACTGTATTCATTGACACATGAATGAGACCACATCGCAGACCATATTCACCAAAGTGTATAAATAGTCTAATGAAAGTAGTGCATCAAAAAGCTGAACCTTAACAACCATAGCTTTAGATGTATTAAGCGTCAATGTAGCCTACAGTAGTATTTATATATAATGTATTGCCAATATGTGTCTATTTGTGTATAATCTGCATTATATGCTGCTTTAACGTCTCCGCAATAATTGCTTTTGACAGAAGCCTCTTTATTGCATCATGGACGAGTGAGTGAGTGTCATCCCTATATTACCTGTCACTTTGGACAAGTTGCAGTCTCTGGAAACTGGGCTACATCCGAAAGAATAGGAATAATTTCTAAAACAACAGAATAATTTAGATATAATTTAGATAACGCTGCTTGTCCTCCTTGCTAATTATGACCCAAATAAAAACACTGGGCCTAAATATGCTCTAAGGCTACCTAAATAAATGACCAGGGAATTCAACCTCAAACTGTGTTAATGCAATATTTTCAGATTTAACACATAGGTCACCAGTATCTTTGTGCTATACACCCCCATACAATCTATGGAAGAGACATTGCATAATTCTCCACTTCCTTGTCAACCCCGTGTTTTGAACTGGGACACAAGCTGACTAATGTCTTGGCAGATGTGAAGCAGCCATAAACAGGAATGCTGTAATGATGTGCTCGATTTCACAAAGCTGTGTAAATCAGAACTGCCCATCAAAACGCTTAAATCATGACGTTATAGCTGACTCACTATAGGTTCCACAGATATTATCTAAGCAACATTGTTAGGAACAATTAGTATGGCCTAATAGCCAACCAACATTATGGAGTGGGACCCATGGTTGCGTTTATAGGCCATACTCTACACAATGTTCCATAAATTGTAATATTTTATTAGTCTAATATTCCAACTACAGGTTAGGCTATAATTGTGATTTTTGCATTGAGTTTAACGGCACATTTATGAGGCAAAGGCCTTGGTCTATACATTCTTGCACTTCAAGCAAAAGGCCCGTATGTTTCTTTCAGATGCGTGGTGCCTTTACGCACGCTGTGTGTCCTGCACTCCTGCTCCACATTATAGGTGGCTACGTGCCACATCTTTTTCTTGTCTAACGTAGGCTACTGCTGCTGTCATTGTTAGGCTGCTGTCGATGTACACAGGCCCAATTTATTTAAACAATAAACTGCGCTTTTGTCAACACCGCCTCAAGACGAGCAGTGAACTCACACCGATGGCTACTAAAAACGCTCAACATTGTCTCACTCCCTTGTTTGAGGTTTCGATAAGAAATAGGCTACATATCCGGATCGCACGTTCCTCACATCACAATAATAACGTTGCCCACAACTGACTTATATTAACCTACAAAACCAATGCACCTGTGTCAGTCTTGGATCTGAGATGACAACAGAAAACAGACCGCCGACTTACCGTGTTAGTTAATTGCTAGCAGTCTTTCACCGTGGCGCTTTGTAGATCCCACCTCGGATTCTCTTCGTGTGATCTCTATGATTCCCCGATGATAAACAAGCCCGGCCGACCGACTGTCCCTCTCATAAAGCCAGCCTCTGCCTGCCGCTGCGCCATGGCCTCCCTCACCGACATGACGTCAGGACCATGTAGACCTCCACCTGATCGATGCCATTGACAATTTTCTTCCAGTTACCCCTCTGGCAGCCTCACTCTGCCGTCCTGACAGCCTCGTTCCCTGATAAATGCAATAATCGTTTAAGTGAATTTTGATGTCGCGTGCTGAAATTCCACGTCGAATTTTATAAATGCTTTGCCCAATTTGCACTAATTTTAGGAGCTTGCGCGATATTATGCTGGTCAATTTAACCTTTGCATTTGGCTTAGGTCGTCATCGTAGTAAGCATATTATACAACACGGCAATAACTTGTGTTCCCCTAATAAGCAATGGTAGAACCGCGACGTAAAATAATTGACTGCGTGACCGTGCACCAGCAGGTGGCGCTGAACTGACAGATCCGTAGACCGTAGGACATCACTTGTTTCTCCTGAATGAAACACTGACTTTAGACTCATTTATAATAAAAAAGAGCCTACTGGAAACATCAATTACAGTTGCAGCAATTTAACAACCACCAATACGTATTTTAATTGGAAGCAAAATTGTGCATTTTGGGAGCAAGCTTTTTCAATAGGCCTACAGTATAAGACTTACATTAATGTGTTGATAGTATAAGCATAACACCAATACAAATTAATTGAATAAAAACATAATTTACCTTGTATCAAATATGGTGTACAGTCACAGATCAGAGCTTTTAGAGATATGTTGTATGGGTGTCTTAACAACACTGCCTCTAAATCAGGCCTCATGTAGCTTGCTACCATTTTTGGTGACTTGGGTCAGAATTTCACAGCTGGCCTGCTGGGAGGAATGTGAGGATTGGTGAGGTTTGACTGGGCAGAGGCACAGCCTTTGACCACGTCTTCCAAAGGAAGGTGAACAACCGAGAAACGTTTCTAACTGCAAAAGTTAGACAGGCTGTCACAATTTATACAGATAGATAAAATGTGCCTGGATTACTTTGTGATCTAGTTGAAAGCAATACAATTATCTCATGCTTATAAAAATCTCTAGGTGGGTTTTAAATACAAGTTTATTAAAGACGATCCAGCTTAACATTTAACTCAAAATTCAAACCTACTGTAAAAAAACAAAATACAAACAATGCAATTACAAGGCCGTCACTGGTCAATTTACGCTCACTTCTTATGGTTTAAGGTCTTCTATACACACACAGGGTTTGCTTCTCTTTACAGAAATTACTGTAATAAATTATATATACAGTCCCGTCTGTGGTATGGGCCATGTCCTAGGCTCCCAGCAGTGACATGATGAGGGCTGGTGAGGCAGTGATCTATTCTGCAGCGTTGGACCCCGTGTCTGAGAGAAACAAAACATCAATAGTAGGTACGGCTAGGAAACAACATACATTATGACACAAAACATTAGATCAATTAAATTAATCCATAACTTGTGTTGCTCTACCTCCCAATTTCCAGATTTGAAGAAAGCTATTATAGAGTTTTGAAATAGTATAGAATGTATTGGTTCTTTTGATCTCATTGTATTTTCTGTGTCCTGCAAATTGTACATTCTAACTCATTCTAAACAATGAGAATATGTTACTGTATATCCTGTTATATTACATATCTCTATTTGACAAAATACTTACTCTTTCCATCACAAGCAACAATTTTCACCTTGTCCACCTTGACCAGATCAGTGACTTCCCTGAACTCCACGTCATTCAAAACAAACGTCCACACATTGTCACAGAACCGGTAGGTGTTTAGCGACCCCTAGAGGCCAAACAGAAAGCAATATTTGCATCAAAACACTAGTGAAATGCACTGCCTGTAAAAAACAACAACAAAAAGAAATTGTGTTTCAACTAAAATGCATGTTATGATCTGAGGTTGCATTAATTGGTCAGATCTAGATCAAATTAGGTCAGCCGAATACCTTAATTTCAGGTATTGAACTGACTTCATGTTATTGCCATATAACATAGCTACGCCTAGACCTGACCAATGAATGACCAGGTTATCCAATCAATGGATTTTTTCTGATGCACAAGTATATTGCTGTACAGCATAATCCGATAAAATGGCTCAAATTGTCACAGGGATCATTTACTAAATTGGCCACCTTAGTCCCATTTAAAGTTGTTGGGATGTACTGGAGAAGACTTAATGGAGTTGTTTGACTCAGCTATGGTCAATACAAGATATCATCAAAAAATGTATCTAAATCTGGACAGAAAATGCTTTGATGTTGCTTATGGTTGTTGAAACAGTGCCACAACAAATATGTGTCGTAATCACCTAGAATGGCCCAACTAAATAATAGTGTAGGACCTTTTTTTTTGGACAGGTTTTTTGGAATGCATCTTGTACAATAGAAAATAATAATTACTAAATAATTTCAAGGAAAAAATACAAAACCACACTGAACATTTTAATAAAGTAATGACATTTCTAGAAAAGAAAAAAGGACAGAGACACTAATTTTCAGGTCAGGAAATGAAAATTACCAATTGCTTAGACTTTGACATAAAATTTTAGAAACTATAAATTGTGTCAATTCACTTTTAGAATTTGAGAGTGGGAACCCTGAAAGACAATAAAAATAATGTATGAACCTAAAACGTATCAACTTATTTCACACACATTAGAAATGCACTGCGAACACTAGGAGGATGTTGTTTGCGGTCTGAAACACTTTATTTGCATTCCTATTTACAGAGGCAGGGCTCTGTTACAGTACAGTCAGTTACCAAAGAGAAATAAAAGTTCCCAAATGTAAAAGAAAACATTTTTAGACTACAAAACATCTGTGCACATCTAAATATAGAAATGCATGTACATTTGATAGTAAAGACAGTGTCATATGAACAAACAGAACTGAAACGCCTGAGTACATCTTGATATATTGGGCGCCAAGTGTAACATACCCGTTTCTGTACAGAATTGGCAGTTGTGGTTTGTATTCTGTGGATGAAAGGCTGAATGCACTTTGCATTATGTGAACGAAAGGCTGGACATAATGCATTTTGTGGATGAATTATGTCCCGGCCAATTCCGTGCACGAAAGTATGCCCTCTCTAATTATTTCATGGACGTAATACAAAAGCGTTTCTGCTTTTCGTGGACAAAAGGCGTTACAGTGTTATGATTTCATAATAGATGTATGCATTTCGTGACACAAAATATATTCTGTCCAAGAAAAAGGGTTTGTTACACTTGACTCTGGTGGAGGTGGAAGGTGCTGCAGTAATACTCACACGAAAGTTGACCCTGTTACGAACCCGATTAGCAAGAGCTGTGTTGATTGCTTTGTCAAACTGAAGAAGAACTTGAAGTGCCAACTGGGGGGTTATCTGTTGTGTCTGAAACAATATAACTATGGTTAGGTGAGAGGTAAAAAGATGCAAATGTATTCTTAAAACAAACAATATATTTAAACTAATTGAATCCATGAATTAATACACAGGGTCTATCAACATGCTAAGAGATAGGCCTGTGTTCTTGTATGAAATAGCACTGTAGCTTCAGTACCGGTGTCGTGCCCAAAAGTGACTTGCTGATAAAAAGTGATCACGATATGAACAAGTGCATTTTATAGTTATATTCACACATTTCAACTGGTAAAAATGAATGGATTAATTATAAATTTGAGCACAGAGGAGGTGAAACACTATAAATTAAGGATCATTTAACAATATATTCATTTTAGGCAACCTATAAACCATCATATTAGTTGGACTACGGTACAGTATATTTTCGAATATATGTATAGTGTATATAATCCATGTATAATGTGTAAATTGTGTCTTTGCCATGTCAAAAATCCTTGTTAAGCATAGATATTTTAAAAATAGTTAGTATCATTAACTATGGTAATGATGGTTTATATAGGCAGCTAGATTTAAATTTTACTTAATTGATAGTATTTCAAATTTTCTGTGCCATAGATTATAATGAATTCATTAATTTTTATCAGATAAAAATGCATTTTTACATACCGTGATTACTTCTTATCAGCAAGTGACTTTTCGCACCACACCGGTAAACTACAATGTTTGTCTAAAGAACATTTTAAACCAAACTCTGTTAAACACATTATTAGAACAAACATGCCACCCAAAAGTAAAACAAGACTATTGGTAGACATTTGTTTTTCACCCTTCCACCATCAAAAAAATTATAAATGCGGTTTAGACTTTTATTCAACCCGCAAAGAAGTCAACGCAAACACAAACCCCCAATAAACTACACACTAAATGTCCCACAACAACGTACAATAAAAAAACGGAGATGGGTACTTTTACATCATATACAATTAGTGTAGTATATAGTAAAAAGGAGCTAGCCAGAATTGGTGGTCTCTGTCCCTGTGTACAGCAGCTGGCTGGTCATGTCTGACTAGCTTCTAGCTAACCCGCTAGCTAACGTTACCTGAATTAGCTCGTCTAGGCTCTCCTGCAGACTATTTCCCAGCGTTGTATTTCTGTAGAGCTGGTACGCCATTGTGAACAATGCAATCTCTACTTATAAACAACCAGTAAATGTGGCTAATCAATTCCCTCCAGAACTGGCTAGGTGGCTTTGCCTACACAGGCATTCTTGATTTAACCACGTGACTGGCGATAAGAGCCGAAGTCATCCGCGATCCTTCGTCGTTTTCTTCGTCTTCTTCTTCTATTTCCCGGCAGTCTTGGCGTGTCACTGCCACCGATCGGTCAATTTAAAACTACAACGATCACTCGAATATATCAGTGGATTAGCCATTGTATGGGATTACTATATGAGTCCACAAAGTTCCATTAACATTCCATATGTATATTCTACATGTCTCGTTGATTTTATGTTTTTAAGGAAAATTGTAAACTCCTAGGCTACCCCCCCCCTCTCTCTCTCTCTCTCTCTCTTTCTCTCTCTCGCAGGCTAATTTGACAAGGAAAAAAAGTAGCCTATCTCCACATTTTCACGTTGATATTTTCCATCCATTTGTTTTTCATTCCTATTTCAAATCCACAATGGCAGGCTAGTCTGCTTTTTTCAATCCTTGTTCATGATCCTCCTCCTACATTGGGTTATCTTCATAATCTACATATGTTTCGAACTGGAAACTCTCTTGTTTTAGGTAAACCCATTAAGTTATTTAAGGGAGGAAGTCGTTCATCACCCATCATCCCCTTCAAGATTAATTTTCTTTAACTCCAGGCTTTCTTTCTTCTATGTGAGTTATGCATTTAACCTCATGATGACCAACAGGTGGCAGTAGTCTCCCACAATTAAAGATCAACTGAGAGGGTATAACGTGTAATATCTTAAATGTATTATGTGGTTTCTGAGGCCGATAAACATTTCTTAAAATAACGTGTTATGGTGTATGACCAGACCGGGGTCCAATAGGTCATGGAGAGCTGTATGCCTTTGTTTGGAGACTCGGGCTATTCACGTGATGTGAACCTCATTTACGAACATTTTGTTTATGCTTATTATAAAATTACATGCATTTTCACACATATAGTCTACATACCACTGAGTTAGATTTTGCAAATGCTATTTATTTGTTAGTTTTGTAGTTTATACTGTAGCCTTTGAAGTAACGGATGGGAAAACACCTGCTGGAACAATAATATACCACTAGGTGACATCATTTGACACATAGAGAAAAGTGAAATTGAAGTTGAAGTTTTTAAACTATGTGCAGATACACACATACACTAGGTTTTCTTTGGCCAGTTTCTCTAGGCCTATGCCCATATTTCCCTTGGTGATATAGGCTATTAGAAGTAGGCTTATAACTATAGTCAATATTTAAGTATTTTCTCTTCTGGAAATCTTTTTTTTTTTTTCCGGACAATCTTTTAAAATAAATATAGGCCTAAATGGTACCCTACCCTTTACAATAGGTAGACTAAATGTGCTTATCATGTGCTTCAAATACGTCATCTCTTATAGAGGAGTGTGTCAAATATAATTCTCACAGGCTAGTTATTTATTAAAAACGCCAGAAGCTGAAAAATGTCTCAGCCCACGGATACTTGAATAAGCATTTATAAGCGAAAAACACCTGATAAATCATTGTTAGGACAGATTCATGTTACTTACAGCATTTCAACATTATAAATGGTTGTTTGCTAATGAACAGTTATTTTTCGGGAGTTTCAAGCTGACTCCTCTCTCATTTTTACAAAGAACGCAAATAAAGAAAATGACATTGTAAATATGTAAGCGAAGAATGCAATTATTTGTACATCGTGAGGTTGTGTTGGCTCAACATAAAGCAAAACGATTTAACATGATCTATGGATTTGGGAGTCCCGCAGAAAAGTAATTGCGTTCACTTAACTCGTACAGATATTCTAACAGTTGTGTCTCTGTAATTGGCAGAGACTGCAATAGGGAAATTATGATAAATAAAGAAAACCGAGTGGAAATTGGGACAGCTTCCTTCATTTAATTACTGTGTCAAATCGAATTAGACGAGAAATCCAAGGGGGTTTTATAAAGGACGTCGTGGACACTCCTATATAACTACATTCAATTTATGCCGCTGACCACCAGCCTGTCTCAAGGTGCAAACCCTTATTTCTTGCACTTCTAGATTTTATTAATCGTTAATGTGGTATAATAAAAAAACTGTGTTCAAATCAACAGAAAAACATGCAGACCTACAGTACCAGTTATGTTATTATAGCCTATTATAGTCGGCTGAGCTATAGCCAACACATATTTGTGTCGACTTATTAACACTACACATTACTGAGAAGTATAGCCTAGCATTTCCAATAGTAAATAAAGGATAACATCTGGACATAATCAATATAACAATGATACAAGTGTACAATAATACATAGCAATATAACCCTAATGATGCATATGGCACCTTATGACAAACACATATTTCGCCATAATCATCATCTGCCTCTCATGCAGGCCTAAATAAATGTGTACTGAGCAGTTGACTGCAGAGTCAAGACACAGGCTTTAAACAAGCAGAGTATATGACTGCTAAACAGCTGTTTACTGTCTGACCTGTTCTGTAGGACATCCATCCTCTAGACTAGAGGAGGGGTGTACATGCTCCTCAGACCCCCCTCCCAGTGTCTATTGCAGAGAGCAGCATGGGGCTCTATCTATAACTGACAATCTGACTCTTATAATCAAACTCCACACAATATACACAGTAAATAACATATATTTTTAAGAACACACATTTTCAGAACCACATACATAATTTACCCAACGTATAGTAGTATGTAGAACATTATATTTTGTTATCTTTTACATATAGTTTATACATTTTCTATATTTAAGTATACAACATTATTATTTTATTATATTTTATTTTCTACTGCCTGGTTTTTATCTAACAAGATAGTCTCTATTCTGTTTGGGAAACTGTGAGTTTAACTTGGATTATCACAGGCAGATTAACATTAATGCAGCTAATTAGATGACTGAGGTTTGTTCATCGAGATCAGAAGGCTTTCTAAATTAAGGAGTAATCCACAAGAATTACACACACAATTGTCATCCTCTCACATCAAATATGAGACATTCTTTTGAAGTTCACTGTCGTAATATTTACCTGTTTGTACTTGACAAATACACACAGCAAATATAACGTTCGTTAGCTGTGTCCTTTTTGCCCTTTTAATGGAGTATATTTGGATGAAGTTAAATAGCAGATTTCCTTTGTAGATATGGAGGTATGCAGTGTGGACATTGTAAAACATGTCATGGTTAATTTTTGTTCATATGCATCCTTGATTAATATTTTGAATTTTGCTAATTTGTCGACTACATTATAATTTTATATTTTATCTATATTTATCAGGAAAATCATGTAAAACACATTCATATTCATATTATGTTCAGTATGTAGCATTACTAAATGCCATATGGTGTAAGAGGCAACCAGAAAATATGCATTTTACTTACATACAGTACATTTGCAAGTTACATACTGTATGTTATTGTGGTTATAAACTCATAATCTGGGAGGGAAAGTTGAAACATGCAGGAAAGAGAAAAACTTCAAAGTCATACAAACTAATACAATAATGTATAGGTATTATCAAAGTGGTCATGACCCTCATGCCGCAGGCATAAAAGAACATGATATAAATAAAATAAAACACAAATATATATATATATATATATATTAGAAAACAGTGTAATAGTGCACATTGGCCATTAGACATATCATGTGGATGCCAGTTTTGTTACCCCATATGAAACTTGTTCAATTTCTTCGTGGCTTCTTGAACCAGACAAATCATTTGGCATTTGACAACATCATGCCACACTCTCTAAATCTACAAATTAAATCTGCAAACAAATAATTACTTGAGTCAATGAGAACAATTAATTCCACAATGCCCCTGATAATTTAATCTGCATATTGATTTACTTCATTATCATGCTCTGAAAAATGGAGAGGAACCAAAGCTTTACCTCAGTTTTAAACACACCATGCTTTGTAAAGACTTTCAATAAAGTAACATTCTCTTGATCTTTTCAAATATTTTAGTTCATATTTTAATCCTTTTATTAATGAATCTGTCATCAGAAGAATAACAATGCAAGTTTTTTTTTTAAACCATTTCGTTGGCTCTTGTGCCACCAGAAGGGCTGTTGTCTATGCATTAAAATAAAGCGTCCCGTATCTTAAGGGGACTGTGAAATTTATGGAGGGTCTAGGCGGAATTCATCTATCAAGCCCTCCCTGTCTGATCACAGTACTGGGGGTTGGGGCCTTCCAGATCACCAGTGTGACAGACGAATATTTGCTGACATATAACCCTGCCCGAGTCAGAGATCATTAGCTCGCTGACTGATGGGAGACTGGCGGTGACTTAACACTTTTATTTCCTTCCAACAGCTGAGCGTTCTTGACCAGCCGAGCTCAGTGGACACGGACCTTCACATTGTGTTAGCATCTCCATGGCTCTACTGTTGATGAGTGTCTGATGGACTATCTGGTTGAGTACTCAGAAGGTTAAATACATTCACTGTGATTGTTTGCCTGAGTGTGTCCAAATGGAAGGATTCATATCTTCCACTGTTATGCTATAGTTCATCACCTCGAGAAATACAGCTGTGTGAAGCATTATATAAGGAAAACAATCTTAGATGTTTTACCTGTTAAATTCCCTTGTTTGATACGTAATCGGTCATGTTCTTGTTGGTTAAATGTACAGTATGTATCTCTCTCACTGCTGGTGTATGTATTGCTCTATGACCCTCTTGGTCAGGTCTCTGTTGTAAAATAAATATCTCAATACGATATTCCATTGTTAAATAAAGGTAAAATAACATTTAAAAAGTGTTAATAAGCAGGTCGTTCTGGTGGGAACCATCACCTTATCGTGGTGGAGAGGTTTGGGTGCCCCTATGAACCTGAGGGCTGTGTTGTCTGGAGCCTAG
>JAODUH010057568.1:0-18071 GCA_027564835.1 Typhlichthys subterraneus | reverse complement strand
TTGAACGGTAGTGTATATATATATATATACGGTATATATATATACCGTATATATATATATATATATATATACCGTATATATAGATGTAGCCTACTTTACAGTAGCACGATCCTATGCAGTTATCCCAGTTATATACGAAAAATGTGATCCGGGTATTAAAAATTGTTGTTAAAAATAATACATTATATTATTATATACATTATATCATTATATACATATATAATTTCAAAAACATGCTTGAAATGATATAAACAAATAAATAAATAAATCAAACACCGTTCACCCCACTATTCTTTTTTTATTCATCATGAGCATTTCAATTTTAAGTTAGCACTCACACACACACCGTACCCACAAAAGTAGCCAACAAGCACACCTCTTAGCCCTGGAGTGGATCTCAAGAGGGCCGGGCTCCCCTCTGGCTAGTTCTAGGCAGACTCTAAGTGCTCAGTAATAGCCAGCAATCAGCACAGATGGACAGAAACCAACGTCTCGCCCTCAGGAAAGAAATATAAATAAATAAGATTAATAAATAAAAGCCCTGTGTCTTCACAACCTCATATTGCATTGGGCGTATGTTTTATAATGAATATAGATTGAGGGGTTGAAATATTTATGGGACCTGGGGGGTGATGGAAGTATTCAGGCTAATGGTGTGAAATCGCATCCCAAGTGGCAGGAAATGAAACAGAATGAAACTATTCTCAGAGCACAGAAATGTCCACATGGAAAGTGTCCCATGTGATGCTGCCATTGAGAATTCATGAAAGTCACCCAGATTTCAGTTAAATACCTTCACAATGAGAATTCATTTCATTAGGGTAGTCAAATTAGTTTAGCCAAAATAAAATGACAACGCATTCATTGTGGTGTTTACCCATATAAACAAATAATATATTCGCTCATCCTTAAATAAAGCATCTAAATGCATTGGCAAGGTCCTTAAGCCAAAATCACAAAGACACCCTTAACAAAATGACTAAACACAAGGTCTCCTGTAGTGACCTCTACCCCACCCAGTAATTGGCTTGTAAGGGGTCTATGGACAACAGCCATGAATAGTTAAAGCCCTCCATTGGTCAGTGGAGTGGTGTCTTGGGACATAGGCTGACCAAAAACAGCCCAGGGGCCAAAGGAAGAGTAACGGAGCATCACGCTGAAGAGAGAGAACATAATGTCCCTGACAGGAGCACACACATTAGACTGATAAACACATGGCAGTGAATACAGGCAAAATAAAAGTGTGTGTGAGAGAGAGAGAGAGAGAGAGAGAGAGAGAGAGAGAGAGAGAGAGAGAGAGAATCACAGTGAATTCTAAGAATAGTCATGAAGAGGTTTTCAATTTTGCGTTTTAATTTATTATGAGATTAGCCTCAACCTTATTGCATCTGCGTGTTTGTTTTATTTGTCTTATGTGTTGTACAGTGTGTGTGTGTGTGTGTGTGTGTGTGTGTGTGTGTGTGTGCAATTTTCTGTTTAATGATGACTTACATGCATGTAGAGTATAGGCATGATGTGCAATATAGGTGCAACGTAAAAGAAAATAAAGCTCTCAACTTATTTTTATCAGGGACAATGTATGATATGTATCAGCGACCATGTATAATATAAATTAATCTCAAAACAGAGGAAAGATGCATTATACCAGTTTGAACTAATAGCTAATTTCCATCTGCAGTCCCTGGTCAAGCGAAGAAAACAATAAAAAGTAATGTAAAAACAATCAAATATAGTCCGCAATAACGACAAAGATTCAGCTGCCCACCTCTATCTCGTAGAAAAGCAGGTCACGATGTTCACCACTATGTTGCACGCCAATTAGGCGTATAGAATATGACAGAACATGAGACCTTAACTGATGTTAACTGCTTTCCGCCCTAAAGCACCGTGAATGTCCATCAATAATAATGCGTAAGTCTCACAAAAGCATCAACTGACTCCTCTGGCGATGGCACGTCATAAAGCTTCCGGCGCTTTCTCTACTTAGTGACATAAAGCCTTCTCATCCTCCAACAGCGCATAGTCCTGCCTTGTAGTAAATCTTTTTTGCGATTGAGGGGTGGTTTTAGTGTGTTGTCTAGCGTTAAGAGGTTCAGGAGTGGCTTTAAGGAATGGAGGAAGCCTGCACGATGCAAAGTTGATACGGTACTCAATTGGACAGGTTTAATAATGAAATGACAACATGCAAACTTGGGAATGTACACAGAGAAGTGCACTCAAAAATGTTGTGGGGAGTAAATAGCAGGTGAATGCAATGGGGAGGTGCCAGAATAAAGCTCAGTGAGTTACAGACCAGAATCTTGGTCAGTCCTGTTTTGCTGGAGGAAAGGGATTTACTTTCATTACAGTAACTGACGTGAGAACAACCATGAAATAACCCACCTCTGCTTACTGTAACATAACAGCATGAATACAAAGCTAAACATCATGTAAAGATTATGATTAAGTCACAGGTGAAATGCAAGCTTGCAGAGCGCAATTATATTTTTTGTTAAAGAGGGAAACACATTACATTGGGTAGGAGGGTGTCTGGATGTTGTAATGGGATTTAGGTGATTGTGTTGCCATTTACAGTTAATGTGCTAATGAATGTGTGTGTGTGCTTGCGTGTGTGTGTGCCTGTGTGTGCAGCTATACTCTCTCGCCATCAGGCTACACTCCTGATAGAGGAGTGTATTCTGTTGCATTTTACATGACTCCATGGCGTGCTGCTCCTGCCTGTCGCTTCCTTTCATGTCAATTGCTCAAACACATGACGGGCCATTATCCTTTATATTCACGTTGCTCCGTGGCATGTCTGTCTGCCTGTCTTTAAGGCCATAGGTGTACAATGCCATGGTTACATTAGGAGACGTAAGTAGAAGAACGTTTTTCATTATCTTGATTTGTTCACTTCGAGATGTATCAGTTTTGAGTTTTGAGTTTTTCTTATTTCAAGCTTTTCGAACTTCTGGGTCGTTCTCGGGCATTTAGTACCACCGGTATTGAGTCGGTGTGTGGTTAAATGAAAGTAGGTCGTTAAAGAGTTAATATCTTTATCAGGTCACCTCTACACAATTTAACCTAATCAATTACATTTACAGTAGGTTAGTTAGCAAAAAATATATATAAAAAAAACCTTCTTTGCTTTCCTCAAACCAGCTATGTAGATGATATTTAGGCTATTGCTTTTCTAACCAATACAAAGAACTCAAAAGCTGTCATTGCCACTGAGAAGTGGGAGGAGATAACAGTAAGTAAGCATCACTGCAGACTTGGTACCAATCGAACTTCTAAATAATTTGTTAATTCATTTTTTATTAATTTTTGCCCATCACTATTCAAAACACCATGGTAGTTCTGGGGGCCACTGACATTATAATATCTATCAAGCAGTAAAATCTTAACATTATCATCTAATATGTGTCTTTGTTTTTATAAAAGCAACAAATACATCGGGCCTCCTCTTCATCTGCTATAATAAAGGACGTCTCCAAACAATCCATGACGTTTCTTTTCAAACGGAAACAATCAAGATGTATCATTTCACAAAAATATGCAAACATGCCTCTGTGTTCATTGACTATTAGACATCTCTGATCCTCTATTGACGCTCACAACTTGTGTGTGAACTGTTTACCCCCGTCACACATGGCAAAGCAGACCCCCAAAGGCTCAGTTTAGCCCTGCACGGTTAAATCCTTCACACATTTTTAATTACGATGTGGTATACGCGTTTACAGTGTACAAAAGGAAGACCACATCATTACACTCCATTACATAATGATTACATTGTCAATACAACGACTTCCGCGGACGTTTTACTTGCTTAAAGAGGCAAACATTACAATGGTCGACCTCAGCCTCATCATCATCAATCAACATATAAGATGTGTAATTAGGGCTACAGTCGCTTGATACATAAAGAAAGAAACGATTACATGCCACAGTAAGTGTTCTCTTCTCAGCTGAAACTGAGCAGACTGTTGCAGTGGGCTGGCACCCTGAGTACTGGGAGAGGAGATTAAGGCTCAAACGTTTCCACATGAGAGAGCCCTTCACAATGATGTATGCAAAGATAGACTGAGAGGTAGTTCTGCACCAGAAAGAACATATGAGAGAGGGGTAGGAATAATGGAATGGGAGGAAGAAAAGCAAAAACAGAGCACTGAAATAATAGTGAAATAATAAAACACACACACCCACACACACAGACACACGCAGGCGCACACAGGCGCACACACCTCACAAGACAGTTTTTGACAAATGATACTATTAACTCTCTGTACATTTACTTTTATTGTTAACTGTATGTATATATTCAACAACCATGTATCTACACACTACCCCTCCACACACGCACACACAGACACACTCGCGCACAAACACACACACACACACACGCATAATGACGTTCATGCAAATATTTATTTTGCTGGATGGGTGGGGGATACTTTTCATTAAAGTTAATGCAAATGTTATGACCGTGCCTCACTTGCCAGAAGAGAAGTGCTGCCATAACCTTTCATTCCTGCTGACAGGCAGAAGAAAGAGCTGTTGCTTATTAAAGTGGCTAATTGCAAAAACAATACCCTCATTAGACGTGCCACTTAGACTAAAGTGATAAGCTCACCAGAGCATACTATAGCAGGCAGATAGAAGGAACATATAAAGAGGCAAACAGACGCTTTCTAAAATGTATTGTTTGCATTCTCTTCTTATTATCATGTAAGTAGTGTATGATTTTTATAATATAACTTATTTATTATTTCTTATTTTTGAATAAAACACGCAATACCTTGACCACCTGAAAATTACATGTATACAAAGCACTTTTTGCACTCTCCATCTTCACAGTAAATTGAGTCGCTGGACACAACTCAGTTCACTATAGAGGTATATGGATAAATATTATATGGGATACTTTTATTGCGCTGAGCATTGTTGCTTAGAGAAACACGCTGCCCGTAGAAAAAGGAAAGAAAGGCAAACACCACTCCAAGCAACACTGCCTTCCACCTGAAGTGACCCAAAATGTGTTTTCTCTTACTGCCATTTCTAAAAGGCTTTTAAAAATCCTCCTGCATCTTCAGGATGCAATAAATATTGCAAGAATGTTGTGGGAATCAATAAATAAGTGAATAAAACACATTTGCAGACTAGAATGCTCTTATTGGCGCACAGTTGCTACAGTATGTCCTGTATGCCCACCGGCCAGGCATCACATCAACTTGTGTTGCCATCAACACGGCATGACTATAATCATATTGCTGCGAGAGGAACAAGCTAAAAATATAATTAAATTATATCTGATAAAAATAACTAATTTCACAGTGAAATTTGTTATTTTATATAGTTAATTTATCAGTAACTTCACTATGAAATTTGTTATTTTTTATAAACTATTGGATATTATCTTTCATGCTTTTATTTCATCCCGTTTAGATTATTGTAACAGTTTTTTTTAAACTTGTTTTAATAAGAAAGAGATTTACCGTCGTCAGGCTGTTCAGAACTCTGCGGCAAGGCTTTTACATTTTACATTTTACATGTACATCATTTAGCATTTCATCCAAAGTGACTTACAGACAATAGAAGAGTTCATACACCAGTTGCCGCACGTAGCCGACTATCTGTTAGAACAACAGCAGCAGCCATGTCATTAGGGCTCTCACAGTTTTAACTCACACCAGCAAAAGAGTACACGTCATACCTGTTTTAGCATCACTTCACTTACCACTACATTTTAGAGTTTTGAAGACTTTTCAAATGCATTTGAAGATTATTCAAACAGTATTTTAGTTAGACAATGGTTGTGATGGCTGTCTGATTTATCCATGTACTTCCTTTGTATTCTTTTAATGTATTTATTTTTTTATTGTGAAGCACATATATCTGTGAAAGGTGAAATAAACTTAACTTACTTACTTACTTAAGTTCTTTACCTTCTTTACTTTACTGTTACCCACAGTTATATAATAGTTCTTCATTACAGCTGCAATCTTGAAAAATTTATGAAACATGCTCATTAGTAAACTTACTCAGTATCAATGTTTTATTATATTTCTTAATTTAAAAAAAGAAAAGGTATTATAAAAATATTGAAACTTTTCTTTTTTTTAGTACCAAACATCAGCATTTTCTGAAACGACAGCAACAATATTCACTTTTCTCCGGTCCTTAGATAAGCATCAGGTTATCAAGTTACAGACGGGCTGAAAGTGACTTCATCTACAACTCCCTATCTGTCCAGCAGATTTATTGTTGTGTCTTAGGTCTACGCATGTGTGTATTGTGTGGTGTGTGGGGTGATTTATGATCCTGTATTGGTAATCAATATGGTTCTTTTAAGTCTTCTAGGTGCAATGATTGATACTTTGGAGTGGTTAGCATATGGATTTGGAACCTGAGCTCCAAGCTGACCATACCCCAATGAGAACTCTAGCTCAGCTGAAACCAGTGGATTTATTGTTTATGTTCAAATGAATTAGCTAAGAATCATATGTGGATTAAGAACTGGTTGTCAACAATGTGTCCTCCTTCCTACAGCTAATAAAAATAAAATTAAAGTAAAATTTGGATGTAGAATAAGGAATCTAAATAGTTCAGCATACATTCGAGAAATTAACCGTTTAAAGCCACGTCGTGACAGGCTGAAATATTCTCAGGGACATAGCACATTTTCACAACTCTGTAAAGAATACTGGAATCTTTTAGTTAAGTTGCTCCTTGTCAGACCATCTTCCCTTTCATAAGCAGGTTGATGTGACAGGAGACTAAGATGGAGATAAGGACATACAGAGCCTTCTCTTTGGTTGTCTGTCAGCACACAGAGACATGACTCCACACAACAGACATACTTTACCTCCGGCTATGCAGGGGAAGAAAGGTAACCATTTTGATTGAGCTTTGATTAAATGCTGTTAACAAGACAGAAAACTGGTTCGGCCTTTTTCTTCTTAGACCAGCACACGGGTGAATCGGCAAGGAGATAAAGACTACAAAGAACTCACCCATGCCCTGTTAGAAACATAAGATGAAGCTGTTAGGAATTTGACTGTCATGTTTTGGGTCCAACTTTGGGTGGTATCAAGGCTAATATTATTATTAATAATAATAATAATAATAATAATAATAATAATAAATGCAACATATTTTTCAGTGAATAGGAAAATGAAACTGTGGCTAAATCAATTTATATGCAATATATATAGAGTCCATAACATGTTCTAATCCTGGGGTGCAGGCCTAATACATTAGGCAAATAACCAAGCAAAACAATATGTCTTTCTACAAAGCCAGTACAAAGATAGGTGTTTGGGTCTAACAGGGGGCAGGCAGCCTGTGAGGCTAATCCAGACTATTAGTTGGGAATGTTTCATCCAGGGTGATGATAGACAAAACTACATTCATCTTATCATCCTCACTGATCGGGACAGGCCCTCTGAGCTCTGGACCAAGGATCAGGACCTCAGAGAAACAGTGTACGAGCACACACACCCAAATGCACACGCACGAACACACGCACGCACAAACGCACGCACGCACGCACGCACGCACACACACACACACACACACACACACTAAATTACTCTAATTTAACTAATGAGTGAACAAGTACAGCGGAAGATGATGACAGTTAAAATGGCCATGCAGAGAGATATTCCACTAAACTATATGGCAATGCTATTTCATTGGCACCTCTTGGGGTTTGACATGCTCTTTAGGGTGTAATTCCACATAAATCACTTCATAATTTGCAGTCCCGCCTGATGATTAAAACAAAGAGAAAGACAGAGGGAACAGTGTGGTTGCAAAGTTAAAATATCAAGACTATATGTGTTACACTGAATTCCCCAATGTAGACCTTCAAATACTTTACTTAATTCAATAAGAATTTATCTTTGACATAACAATACACAAAATGTTATAAATTGAACAAGCAGGGAATTACACAAAGTGTAATGAATTATGAACAGTGTTGGGTATTAAGATATTGTAATATCATTACTTTTTTCAATAACTAGTATTGTAACTAATTACTATTTCTAAAACAGTAAAATTATTACTATTACTAATCCAAGTAATGTTGCTTTATTTAGTTCCAAGAACGAGATTTATGGTCCTAAATTAAGATTTAGGGTAGGCTAATTGAAAAAACCTGTCCAATCATCTGGAGGCTGCAATGTTTTCACTTTATCTGATTGTTCACTCCTAAAAATAATTATTGTTCCAATAAAGAAGATTCAATTCTAAAATGAGCTGGCTACACAGATTGTCATTTTTCAGAAGGGGCGAGACAGGATAGTGATTGTATAAGTAATATATTAATGTAACTAGTAATGTAACTAATTACTTTTAATACCCAGTATTAAGTAATGTCATTACTTTTTGAAGGAATAATAAGTAACTAGTAACTTAATACAATTCGCGAGTAACCTGTCCTACACTGATTATGAACATGTACTGTATAATCTCTACATAAATACTCTACAGTATTAAAATTATGCTTACTTTCTGCCAACTGAAAAAAACAAGTGAATGCCTCCCGACAAAACAATTGTATTGTTTCTAGTGGGGAAAAAGGTGTACCAAGGGATTCCTTAAAGATTGTAGTATCATTAATAAACACTGCAACACACAGCACTTAAAACGCGCAACACACATCATTGGAACATGTTTTACAACCACTCTACCAGGTGTTTCATTGATTATTTTGGACTGAAACTGCAACATAAAACCCTGTGAACACACACACACATACACGCACACACACACACACGCGCACACACAAACACGCACACACACAAACACACATCACGAGTATCAGATCGCAGGGACCTGTATTTCACGTCCAGTGCTGGGGAACTGATTGCAATAGATTTCAGATGAGGATCAACACTTTGAAACAGAGTCTTTGACCCGAGGCCTTAGAACAAAGAGACATACATTACATGTGGTCATTGCTAGAGGAGTGGGATAGACAAAATAAATGAAAGGAGAAAGAGATGGAAGGAAAGCACAGAATAAAGCCAAATTGTTTGAGCGCTAGTGTGCACTCAGACACAGAATATACACGTCGCGTCTCCGCCTTAATAGGTTTCAAAGTCAAGGTGAGCACAGGCCAATGCATGCCGACGGGCACAGCTTGCCCTGCATGAGAAAGATGTATTCATAATCCAACCTGTAACTGATTTAGCTGTCTGCTGCCCAGGAGCCAGGCAGGCGCAATGGGATATCCCATCCAATGCTCTCCTTTCTCACGCTGGGATATCTTGGACACTGGAATACCCCCCTGGGGCGAGAGGTAAGTTGAAGAGGGCCCATCAGCTCTAGTCCAAACTGACACGTGCGCTTAACACACACACACACGCACACACACACACACAGTCATGATCCAGTGTAGCAAAGCCCACGTAAGGTTGGAAGGGGTTTGAAGTGATACTGCGTCACTGAGGATGTGTGTTTTGGCCCTACGGTATAGAATATCCTCCCTGGAGGACCTTAACGACGCCGGAGGAGGCCCGTGCCTGTTTGATCTGCTGTATGTATTCCTAAGCAACCGTGACCGTGTGAGATTGGTGGTGTTCCTGGTGTAACAGAGACAACAGCCTTGATGGAGCTGTACAGGATGACGCTGAATAATAATAACCTGGTATCTGCTTTTGAACAGTCACACAAACCACGCTGAAAGGAAAAACCCACTGGCATTACTCAGGCAATTATATAGCTTTCCATCCATTGTTTTCGTGATTTTACACCTTTCAAATGATTGAATGTTTCTCATATTTTGTGGTTAAGAGGCTCAATATTCTATCTTGTAATCTTGTATGTAATAAGGAGATAATGGTTTAGCCTAATAGATCTGGGCTCTAGATGCCAAGAGCACAGAGGAACTTACATTATTCAATATAACTCTAAACTGTAGCCCGTAATCATTCAATCCGCTTTCGAGGCCTTAGTTCACAGTCAAAAACCAACAGAAAAACATCCAGGGTATAGGGGTCAGAGTATATAGCTGAAGGGAATTAAGGGGGGGTATTGTTGTTCCTTCGATTTCTCGCCTCCCGCCCCCCAGTAATGAATATGAGAGGCCTAATAGACCCTCAGTCTGACCTCCAATAAGTGCTCCACACTTGGAAACATGAATTGTGGTCTTCAAAGAGCTGCAACTTCCTGAACGTTGCCCTTTTAATGGATATGTGTGAATAGTGTGTGTTTCTTATGCCACAGAGGTGACTGCCCCTGGAGCAGTGAGGATAACCAGGGGATTCTAAGCCAAGTGTTTGAGAGAAATAAAAGTGAAAAGTGAAAAAAGACAAATGAAAGCAACTATTCTGTGAACAAAAGCATCTGAAATATGTTGAATAGAAAAACTAAATAATAGGGTGCATTACTGTATCCCCAGACAAGGTCTTGCAGATGAAGGCTTACGTTAACAAAATGTCTTACTTTATCTACTTTATTTTGAATCTACTTTATATGGTAACAATTGTATTGCAAAAAAATCACAAAAATTAAAAACGCACACCTTAAGTAGAGAGGTGCTGGCTGGTAAACTGCAAGGTAAATCAAAAGGAAGCCGCACACTGGAGCTCAGATCAAGAACATGTAATTAAATGAAACCAACAGTCATGCTGTCTTCCTTCCATCTTCCCTCTTCTTGGAAAACAACTGTATTCCGCCATCTCTAACATCAACCTTTTCCAAACTGATGTACACCAGGGCTCCAATGACATACGTAGATCATGGCCTACGTAATTGAATGTCTATATACTTTATTCTAAACTTCTGACAAGCACAGGATACAATACAATTCCAGATGAATAAACACTAGGCCTATAAATAAAAAAAAGCAGCATTATAAGACAGAGGGAATTCAACAAAGATCAAAATCCCCAATATGTTGCGCCAAATGTGCACTTTCACATGCTTCCGCCAAGCGGGACCCAATCAACTGCAATTAATATGATCAATGGAATGTTAAACGCCGTACAGGATACGGCGTGGCAAGGCTAACTGCCCTCCAGCCCCGTCACACATATCCAAGGCGATGGAGAAAAACCATGTCCCCATGTCCTCAGGGGGCTAAATCTCTCCCATGCTCAATAAATTAGTCTGGGTTAGTACCTGGACTTCCTATAGTCACCGGGCAACCTTTTGATCTCTAAATACGCAAAATGGATCCAAGCTGATGAATGTGTTCACCCGGTTATGATTGATTAGGCGGCCGCTCAGGATGGAAAGGCCTGCCAAAATGTATTCGGAGACTCCGCTGCGTGAGTGGGAGATGGTTTCTCTGTGAGTGCAGGCTTATAGAAAGAGATTCAACAAAAGACATGAAAACATGCACACAAACCTCACGCACTACATATTCAGTAAGTGGAGATAGAGGAACGATGGCATCGTTGTGTGTGTGTGAGGGTGTGTGTGTGTGTGTGTGTGTGATAACTGTGGTCCTGGGGGAGGTACAGAAGCTGGACAGAGGGCAGATCCTATGTTAAATGAAGACTCTAATGAATAGAGCTGTAATGACTCCATCCATAGTGGCTGTTTCCCTAGGATATAGCAGGTTTGGGGCTGTCTCTCTCCCACGCACACACACACACACACACACACACGCACACACACACACACACACACACAGTAAAATAGAAACATGTGGTGAGTCTGAGCATTTGCATGTGTGTGTCACTGTGTTTTTAAAACATATTCACTCAATACTCAGGCACACACACACACACACACACACACTCTCTCTCTCTCTTTCTCTCTATCCCTCTTTCTCTCTCTCTCTCTCTCTCCCTTTCTCTATCTCTCTCTCTTTATATATATATAAAATTATATATATATTTTTTTAAAGATAATAATGAAAAATTATATTAAAAACATACAAATACAAACTTCCGTTTTTTTTTTTGCATTTTACCAAATTGTTATTGATACCAAAAATACTGTGGTGATTAAATTTGCATTGTAATCTCTGAGATGCTAAATAAAGATGTAATACTAATTTAAACCATTTTACTTTCCATGTCCTGACCTGATTTAATCTGCACAGAGCTCTAATATAAATATGTTAAATCAAACACTATAACTCAGATTGTTTTAGATGCGATTTTAATTTAATTACATCAGTTTGCTATTGACATTTTAACGCATTTATGTGTTAAGTAACACACGGCGTGTGTGTGAATTACTCCTTTTCATCATGCCATCTCTATCAACCCACTCACCCCCACCCCGCCGTTGCCATGGAGATGTCCAAATGCATATCATATGCATGCATGGGTTTGTGTGGCTCATGCGCTTCGAGCTGGGCAGCAGGGTGAGCAGCCGCATTGTGCGTGTGTGCGTGTGTGTGTGCGTGTGTGTGCGTGTGGAGGGGGGTGGGGTGGAATGGGGGTTGCGACACGGAAATGTGTTCTACTTAAAATGCTAATTTTACATATTTAATGCCAGGGAGCAATTTCTAGTGGGGGAGAAGTGACAAGCAGTGAACTGAAAGCAAAAGCAGAGAGCACTTAAATACAGCTACAGAGAGTGAGAGGGAGAGAAGATGAAAGCGACTATTACCCTCCCTCCACTTAACTAATTTATTCATCTGTTTATAGTCTCCCCCGCTCCGCTCTTCTCTCTCGTAATGTCCCGAGCATCCTTAAAGAATTTTCCTGAGTGTTCCGAGACAGATAGTCGTGTTTCAGACAGACGTCATCCAAGATAGATAGTCCTAGTTGACCCAAGTGTCGACTCACGTGTTGAAAGATGACACTCCCACAGAGAATCTATTGTTGCAGAATTTACTTTTGTAACAGAAACACTGCATATTCCAACATGGTTAATATGTTGTGTACCTGTTAAAAAGAACACCTGAAAGGTCTTCTTATTATATTGTTGTCAGTTGCTGAGATAAAACGGTTACTATTTATATACTATTGTTATACTGAAAGAGGTGATTTGTTCTATTAATCTCCTGCTAAGATTTCAAGCATTATCGTGTTACACTCTTTAATAATCCTGAAGGCCTACTTTAAATGTTACATGTGAGTAAAGGCTAGACAAATAAAACAACATGAAATTAAATTTGACTTGATTCACAGTAGTCTTAATGTTCTCGACCATAATACTCCTTGCATCTGTGGTCTTGCTACACTTATAGCATAACTTTGACTTCAGTAGTGCATCGTAATGGCTCCTGGCTTGCATACTCATTTTCTGAATTCCTAATAGCAAACCCACTCAGTACAGCAGGTTTCAAAACGAGTTCTAACTACCTTTGCCCGAGGCCCTCCATTTTTGTGCTGACAGGTTGCCTCTGCTCCGGAGCAGAGTGGAGCAGCGTGGAGCCGGTGAGTCCTGGGTCTCTGTGGCTGATGATGTCTTGGCTGGCTGGAGCCTTTGACAGTCCCCTGCACTGACAGCAAGGCAATCTGCCTTGCTGTAGAAGAAGAATTGTAGAAGAACCAGTATTTTCCCATTTTATACAATAGTTTTCTGGCTCCCCTGCTGCCAGAACTATTGTAAAAAATGGCAAAATACTGATATAGTAAAAAGATGAACTAAAGATACTGTAATTTCTGTACCATAATTAACATATTTAACAGTATTTTTACAAGAAAAATCCCTATAATTTATTGTAAGAATACAGTCATGACCCATTAAAAACGGAATAATTCCTTTTATAAAAGTTTTAGAGATAATTATTATTATTTTATTAAAACATAAATGTAAGACCATTCACAGAGAGTTCCACATTAATATAGACAGTTTTTTACATCAAAAGCCATTTGTGTGGCCCAGATTCCAAATGACAACAACAAAGACCAAACTGACAAAGGTTTTGGTGGGGAGTCTTAGTGACATGCACCTGTAGGGCTGCAGTAATAACATGGAATGTGTGAATCCCTACTAAACTTGAGCTGGTTTCTTCCATAAACTGTATATATAAATGAACAAACCCTCTGTGACGTCACCCAGATATTTAATCAATTTATACATACTTGTTTTTGTTGTATCACATGACACATTTAAATTAGCAGTATATTCATGGTAATTGAATATGACTTCTTATCATTTTTAAATGCAGAAAAAGAATAGTAGAATTGGGGGAAATCCGTAGTAATACAGTTGTTTTTTTACAGTGTAGTTCCAGCAGTTTTGGAGCTATACAGAGTTAAAGTGAAATTGCAACATCTTGTTTCAATCTCACAGTGATTTCAATAAACACAACCTTACTCAACAACATACGTTACAATTAAGTCATTAAAGCGAATTTACAGGGAGTAGTTATGGTGCTTATAAAGGTGCTGGGCACCCTCAATGATGTTTACATATAGGCTGGGCATAGAGTTTCTTATATTCATGTTGCCCTTAAAACAATTAGAGAGTCCACAGCATACTTCATCACTACTTGAGCTACAAAATCACTGCCGCCAATGTAAACCCCCAGCAAGTCTGATGTCACCAGGAATAGATCTACATGCTTAGAATTAAAACCTGTTAGCTGCAGGGCCGAGTACGCCATCCTGTAACCTAGCATAGGGCCAAGTATACCCTCCTGTAACCTAGCATAGGGCCGAGTATACCCTCCTGTAACCTAGCATAGGGCCGAGTATACCTTCCTGTAACCTAGCATAGGGCCAAGTATACCCTCCTGTAACCTAGCATAGGGCCAAGTATAACATCCTGTAACCTAGCATAGGGCCAAGTAAACCTTCCTGTAACCTAGCATAGGGCCAAGTATACCCTCCTGTAACCTGATAAGAAGAACTCTCACTCATTTGGCATGTGCAACAACCTTTTATTCTTTTTTTTTACTAGTCTTTTGCTAGCACGGAAACCTTTTTCCATTGACTTCAATACATCTCACGTCAAAAATAAACAGGTCTGTCAGTTTCACAAATCCTCACACCAATGTTGGCATCTATAGCTAAGATGAATTGCATGCCTTTGATGATTAAATAGGATGCACCGTAATATTATTAGCATCATCAATTTCTAATGCAAATGGGACAGGGTGATAATAGCCTATGCCACATCAGCAGCTCAATTCCCTGTAGGCTACTGTGCACTCCAAGGTGCATAAGCTACAGCACATTACATGACAAACAAAAATTGGTAATTGACCCAGTGCACTGCCATATCCGAATCAGTACCCGTGCCAATAGCCGCTTCACAACCCCTTCTGCAGGCGCCGTCTGACCCATGAGGTTTGTTGCCTGCCCCAGGCCGAGGTTTATAACCTATAACTATAGGCCCATTGAATACATGTTCATCATCAGTCTGTATGATCAGTGTGTTCTGACAGCCCTCTAGCCTGATTAAAATTGCTGTTTGCTAACGCTAAAACTAAGATAATGTTGGATTTGTTCTCAGCCAAAGAGTGCATTTCTGTGTGGCAACGGCTAGGCTAAGGTAACTAATCTAATTCTACACTAATTTGCCAAATGTACCTTTTTATCGCATAATGTGTCTTAGCTCTGTGTGAGAGAGTCATCATCGTGTAGCCTAATAATCTCAGTGTACTGAGCTAACAGAGGATCGCTTTGGCCTAATACGGGATTACAGAGTGTCATATGCAAAGGATTTTAGTTTAACTACAAGCAACAAACCTAAAAACAACAAAGTGCAAAAATAACTTAAACTTAACATTATCAAGGGATTTCCTCAAACAGTTCGTTATCAGTATTAAGTAGCTTCTATCCACCACCCCTCTACCATTGAAATGTCAACATGTCACATTAAACATGTTTTTTTTAAATAAATGTTTTTATGCATATGATCAGTAATGGAATATTTGTAAACACATTTAATATAGCCATTTAATATAACTGTGATATACAGTTCAGTGCATTTGGTGGATTTCAATGAACATCAATTAAAAGGCTGTGCATGTCACATTGCGTTGTGTGAACTGGCTGTACGATAAGCTGTGACAATAAGCTCCATAGTGCTGCTAACAAAAACATTGCTTGGGCGCCCACATGGGAGGATGGGGGGGGATGGTAAGCACTTGTTGTTTCAATACAAACAATGCCAACCATATGAATACAGCAGTTTATTCATACAGTATAATTTCAGATATGATATCATGCTTCATCCGCTCTTTGTCCTAACATGTGTCCCAGGGAACAGTCAGAGGGGAATGTCTCCACCATGTGTTCTCCCAGTGAGCCTCTGCTTACGCCCGCTTGCATCTAATCTGCTCTGGCAAACCAAATATCTCCACAGAGTTTACGCCACTTGATTTGCCTCGTCGGATGACTAATAACTGCACAGCAGATTGCACGGGCTTGAGGTCAAACGCGCACCAAACAAACGCTCATGCATAAGTGGGGTGAATCACAAAGAGACAATCAGATCTTGATTTTTAGAATCAGATGTTTTTGGCAGCTGCAGAGTCAGGTCATGTTTTAGTGAATATGACTAAACAAATTAGATATATGAATAGATTCATTATGTAAGATTAAATAAAGGTTTTGAAAGCAGTCACACATCCATGAGGCACAATTCTCAGGGCCTGAATCTACATTATACACTATACAGTATACAGTACAATAGTATTCTGGAGTCTCTAGATATAAAAGTGCTGTAAGATGTTTTAATGCATTCAGGAGGTAATCATTTTCAGTTTCATCCAAAGTGATTTGCATACATAAACGTATATCAGAACAAGGGCCTCAGCTGTAACCAGAGCTATAGTATGTTATACAATAAATCTCAAGTCACTTAGGACAGACAGGTTGCTTGTGAACAGGTTCAAATGCATTTTGGCACACAGTTCAAGGCCATTACAGGTTGGGCCTTGCATTTTCTCACATTGAGCATCAGGCTTGAAGTTTTGTTTGCACTTCTTTCAATCACGGTGAATAAAGTCCTGGTAGGTAAATAGTAATGTTTGCCGCTCATCTAATCCTTTTGTATATTGTTTTAAGTAAGAATGAATAACACCTTTATCCAGATGACATCAACACATTCAGCATGGCCGATGATGCTAAGGTGATTGTAGTCGTTACCATCTCTTACAATCTCACTCAGCTGGTGTGAGCACACTTAGCAGGGTAGCCTGACCAGACGTAGCGGGAGGACTATGTGTGTCCAGTGATGCTGTGTGTGCACGTTCACTGGTGCATACACATCCTCTTGCGCGACAGCTAAAGTAGCTCCTTCTAACGGCACTGATGTTCCCTTCCATTTGCCTTCAGGGCCTTTCCTCGTTCTGTCTCCATCGCTTCCTTGCTGACTTTTTAAGTGTTTTTCTATCGTTTCACCCCCTCCCCCCTCCCATTTCCTTCCCTGTAGAAGTATGACTTAGAAAGATTGGCTTCAGAGCGAACAGTGCCACAGCTATATGAGTGCCTCGTCCTGTTTAGTGAGCTGCTGCTTGGCCTTACCATAATTCACCCCTACACTTAACTCAGGCAGGGGATGTTCACTCTCCCTGCAAGCAGTCAACAGAATATGACATCACGCATATAGAAAGAAGGGGTGACTAATGGACAAATGCACCCGTGGGGCCCTCAACTGGCTTGACCTTTTAAACAACATTTCACCTGCAGTTTAACTTGTTTTGGTATTGCTTGTTTAACTCACAGCAACGAATGACAATAATATACATTTCATACTACGTTTTTATTAAGATATCACACGATGTACAGAAAATAGATATTCGTGAAAATATATCTAAGATTTCCCCTAGTCAAGTCAATTTATTTATAAAGCACATTTAACAACAAACTGACCAAAGTGCTGCATGAAATAATGCAATTAACATTAAATGTATAAAATCTATCAAATTAAACAACGATAAAATATAATATATGACACACAAACAATACAGTTTAGGCATATTGTGTTGCTGCGCTGATTTGAACACTAAATAATACATATGTGTTTCAGTTGCGTGGGATGATCTGATGATGGGAAGATTATTCCACAGTCTCTGGGCTACAACAGAAAAGGCACAATCAGCCTTAGTAGACCGGAAAGGCATATTCCCAGGCCCCCTCCAGGATACTTGCGAGAGTAAAGAGCTGGTCCGTTGTTCCACGACCAGGACGGAATCCGCATTGTTGTTCTTCAATCTGAGGTTC
>JAODUH010057557.1:0-18073 GCA_027564835.1 Typhlichthys subterraneus | reverse complement strand
GAAGTTTGGGGTCCCCTGCTGAAGCTGCTGCCCCCGCGACCCGACTCCGGATAAGCGGGAGAAGATGGATGGATGGATGGAGCAAACCTAATTTTTAATGGAATATATCTTTAAAAGTTAGGCTATAAATGTATATTCTTATAACTTCCTATTTAGATTAATAGCAATATGAAACGATGTATCATTTTACTGTACTATAGAGAGCGTAATATTGTGACGGCATACAATGTAGCTTCACGCGAGTGTACGGAAAACACAGGTCTTTACCGTTAAAGCTGGTTGGCAGAATTTTCCATTCAGATACTTCTGAACAGCCCTGACTCCGTAAATAGGAACATAAACAAAGTGGTGCACACCGCTCACAACAAAGCCACTTGTTTTTGGCTTCGCAATGCGCTTCAACGTGTGGGGCGGGGCAGCGGAAAGACATAGTTTGTTGATTGATTTGAGCTCGAAGTTAGCCAGCGTTGTCGAGAATGACCCTGCCGTGCCTTTAACAGATGTGTTTCATCTACAGCTTTACGCTGATCAGGAGCGCCCAGCCAATCGTCAATATGCCGTCTGAAATAAATGCCTAATCCTGCCTGCTGGGAAAGCCGGCCCTGTGCGTGCATCCAAAGGACAGGTCTCTTAGATGCTGCATACGTGTGTTACCTTCAGCTCTGTGTCAGCTGTGACCAAAGAGAGGCCAGCAGTCGACTGCTCTGACAGAATGGGCAGGTAGTGTGGCACGTCTCTCTGGTCCACAAAGACAGCAGCAGGGGCTTCTGGCTGGGGCAGACTCCCATTACCCTGCACCTCCTCGATGATCTCCACCTCACTGCCAGAGTCTTCCTCCTCATCATCCTCCTCCTCCTCCTCATCCAAACTGTCAGACTCATCCTCCTCATCCTCAGACTGACTGGAAAGTTCCTCGCTGTCATCAACGCTCAATACAGCTGTAACAGAGGAACCAGTCAGACCATGCGTGTGTGTGTGGTATACATGGGGGTTGATGAGAGCTGTGTGTCTAGTGCCTCACAGTGGGAGTCAGTGTCGGTGGGCTCGGAGGACGTGACCGAGCTGACAGACGTCTTGCAGGTAAACGTCGAGGGGGCTTCTTGCCGGTCCTCTGGGGCCAGACACACTGCCACACTGGAGGACAGAACACAGGACACTACAGTGGGGGAGGGGAAACACCAACTACAGTGTTGCGGGAGGATTACAACGTAGAGGCTGTGGGTGCGAGTGAGCACAGCCACGTACCTGCTGACAGCCTCTGTGGCCTGGGAGGGCTCATAGGTCCCTGAGCAGGTGAGGGGAGGGGGAGACACATCTTGCAGAGCAGCAGCCCTTTGAAGAGCTGTCAGATCTGAGTGCGACAAACCAAACTAAATTATTTATCTAGCGGTAACTATCTTACAGCAGCCTCATCAACAACCCCACCACAAATTACCAATATTACCATCTTGCATACAAAAACACAAGACAAATGTATTTACAAGCTACTTTTTTTAAATCTAGTATGGAAAATTGGCCAGTTTATGACCAGTAGAGGGCAGAAGTAGACTTAATTTATATAAAAAAAAGTAAAGTTCTCCTGAAGAGAGACTGATTGGCTACTGAGTAATGTACATGGTAAAGCCAAGCCATGGTCTGAGTACAAAAGAAGAGATTGTTTCCATGTGAAATGTGGGCCTGTGCAGCCCGTTGAGACAGTAATGTGATTAAGGGCTATATAAACTAACTTGACCTTTCATGAATTAACAGTGACTAAGGGTGGCACAGGCTTGCTTGGGTAGGATCAGGACTCAATGACACCTAATAGCGGGGGGCCATAAGGACACCTGCTAGCCAAAGTGTGACAAATTAATGCAGTTTTACCTATCAGCTTTATGACTCAAACTGCAATCTTTCAAATAATGGCAGAACACTGGACATTTCACCGCAGGTTCTACCATGATATTCAGAGACCATAACCTCAGCAGAGTTTGTGGTCATGGTCAAGAACAAGGAGGAAGTCTTACATTCATATGGAAGAACCAATTAACTGAAAAACAGTTCTTAAAACACCTACAGAATCAAAAGCGGGTAAGCTTTTAGCAGTCTGACACAGACGTCTAATCAACACAAAGTGCTGAATTACCTTGATTTGGACTAAGCTCTTCTGCATCCATACCAGCGGTCAAGTCATCTTCCCTTTGAGCAGATTCGCTGAGTCCTCCCTGCTCCATTTGTCGCTCTAGGTCAATAGACGGCTCCAATACAAGGACTTCTTCCATCAGCAGAGTACCTTGTTCATTGGTTTTCACACGTTTCCCCTTTGGCTCATCAACGGGACCTTTAATGTTCACTACAACTATGTCGTCGACGTCTTCATCCGCGGGGAACAGAGCCAGCTGTCGCTCTAGTTCCTCAGGCAGCGGCGCGTCGCAATACTCCATGGTGGTGTCTGTGGATGGGACAGACGTGTGGCTCGTTTCTAGGCCTAGGCTGAAGCGGCTGGGCAGTGAGCTCGGTGGCGACAACTCAGAAGGTCTGGGCTCCACCACAGCCTCGGTGGAAGAGCTGCTCTCACTCTTGGAGTCTTGCAGTTGTGGTGAGGGAATGCCTCCCTGTGGGGGCAGGAACTTGACGCGAGGCTTGTCCTCCAGCTCCTCTTCCTCGGGAGGCTGCGAGGCCCAGGCCTGACGCGTGGACCTAGACAGCAGTGGGCCTCTAGTCAGGAGGCTGATCTCACTGTCTGCTGCCATCTAGAGGGGAAACAGTTTGTGTGTTTTGTATTCAGTTTATGCAAGATAACGTGTAATAACCTTGGCAGTGGGATGTACATGTGCGTGCCATGTTATTTATTTAAACAAACTGGAGTTCAAAGAAAACCCACGCGATGATCAAATGTGTAAAAAGGTTTTTAAAGCCTAGAATCTAGCAATGTTTCTACTGAGGAACTGCTAAATGACATTGCTTAATGAAATATCAACAGCCACTTTTGAAAGCCATCGGCCGCATAGTCAAATCACCACATGACTCAGTACAGTGAGAACGTGCAAAGCGTTTATTTGCCGGGACTCCTACAACAGCAGGTCGACTAGCAGCGGTGCCATGCGTCAGCACACACCGGCGGGCAGAAACGGAGCCGTCTCCCATGTTGGAGGAGCGGCGCCCAAACAGTGCCAGGCCTTACCCCGTTGCTCCAGGGGAGGGCGCCCTTCTGCGCTTGGGGCGTTTCCGGCTCCTCGGTGAAGGTGATGCGGCTCTCCTTGCTGCGCGGCGCAGGGCTGATGGAGCGCCCGGGAGACGCCGAGGGAGTGGCCACGGGCGTGGGCCGCAGGCTACTGCGCAGGATCGACTGAGGGGTGAAGGCTGTGAACACCGGGCCGGAGGCCGCCAAGGCCCGGGCACGCTGGCGGGAACACAAGGGGAACAAGCGTTATGTGTGTGTACACTGAGAGCCCTGATCACATCACTGTGCATTAGCAACACTAAGGATATACTAGAAAACAGACTCCAGGTAACGTCTGCTCACCTTGACCACCTGTGGCGTTTGCAGTAGACTCAGCTCGGTTGCTTTGCTGACGCTCTTGGGAAGGGCCCAGGAGCCGAGAGGTCTAGTTGGGCTGAAGAGAGGCTTGGGGGTCTGACATGAAGGACGGACCACTACATCCAGCAACCTAGATCACAGCGAAATATAAAAGAAAAAAAATATACGCATTTATCTTTTCAACGCATTTTAGCAGCAGTTTCATTTAACTCAGGTTATGATGGTCTTTGTACCTGGACTTTCTTTTAGCAGTCATGGTGATGGGGGTTCCTATGAAGGGCTCAGGTTGAGCCAGGGGCCTGGCTATGGGACTCTGCATATCTGCAGTCTTGGGGCTAGAAGCAGACATTTAAAGAATGACTAACACACATCTGTGCAGGGCCTATGGTTTGCAGCTTTCTGCACGCACACAGACAATAAATAAATCGGTAGCGTTGCCATCAACAGCCTTTGATATGCTATTCTCACCTGTTAACAGGGGAGGGCTGTGGCGATGACCCCTTGCCCAACCAAACCTCCTCTATCTTGGTAAGGAGGTTGCTGATGAAGCCCGCTCTTGACATCACCTTGTCATTGGCCGAACGCTTGGCGATGGTGGACAGAGGCTGAGGCCGGGAAACTAAAAATCACAGAGAGAACTAAATGTACACTTCCCCCGTCAGGAGCTGAACAATGCGTTCTATGCATTACGCACTCATTTCCTACCTTCTCTGTGGATGGTAGATGAGCGGTGGTAGGGTTTGGCTCTCTCCATGGCCAGTTTGCGCTGCACTCGAGGCAGAACTCTGCTGTACTGGTCCAATATAGAGTTCCTGGTGTTGGCCCGTTCCTTCAGCTTTGGATCCCTCTCATTCTGTGGACGAATACGGAAAGTTTGCTTATAGAATAAGAGTTTATTTAACTTGGGGGGGGGGGTTGCCAATGGATATTAAGGTCGACATCTGCCCCGTCGGCTTTCAAAACAGTGTGAATGAAACGTACCACCATGTTGGTTTTGAGACTGTGGTTGAGCTGTAGTGCTGGTATATAGTTGGCCTGCTGCAGGTAGTGAACCATCAACATTTCCCTGTTCTGGAGGCCACCTGTACCCTGGAGGAACTTCTCCAAACACTCCTACAACACAAACATCATTCACATGAAGGCATCATCACATCCAGCTATTGAATGACGGTAGATGGTATAGTAAGGCTTTAGTCCAGGTGTCACTATTTGACAGCCCATCCACACGTGACTCTACACATACACATACAACGCATGCTGTGCTCCCACCTGCTCAGAGAGGCCCAGGGGCAGCTTGAGCATCTCCTTAATGAGGCCCAGCTCCTGGCAACTCTCATACAGGAATCCCAGAAGCTCGTCCGCGTTGAGGCGACTAGGGTGCTGCCTCAGTAGAGACCACGCATCCACAAGACACCTAGAGGAGAGGACGTCATAGCAACAGTTAGCCAATCAACAAAGACACCAGGAAATAAGCGTGGCCCCGCCGAAACACCGCCTCACCGCGTACCTGTTGTGCAACAGCACGGAGAGGCAGAGCTTGGCCTGGGGAACGGAGGAGAGCGGGGGCTTTGTGACGTGGAAGTATTGCAGTGCCACCTTGTGTTGGCCCTGGATCATCAAGGCCTGCAGAACACGCTCATGCTGCCAGGGGAAGTGGCAGTGGGAGGTGGCCGGGTGGAGGAGCAGCTCCAACGAACTCTGGAGGAGGGGGAACAACACTTTTCTACGTACAGTACGTCATGATCATTCCCATCATGGGGGGAATAAAGAGTTTAAAATGGTGGGTGACAATTATGGGATTGTTCATAATCTAACCTACAAA
This sequence comes from Typhlichthys subterraneus, assembly GCA_027564835.1. Lineage (NCBI taxonomy): Eukaryota > Metazoa > Chordata > Actinopteri > Percopsiformes > Amblyopsidae > Typhlichthys > Typhlichthys subterraneus. The sequence goes on along the minus strand of JAODUH010057557.1, from coordinate 12,731 downwards.
AATTAGGACAAAACATTTTGCGAGACAGGTACGCGTCAACTTCCCCCTCACGTAGCTTGATGTGTTTATGTAGCTTGCGTAGACTGGACTGAATCAACCCCAAGAGACTGTACCTGGTGGTCACGGTGGTCCAACAGCCAGAGGCCCTGTACCAGTTTGACAAGGCCAATAGGAATGGCAAAGGCTGTGGGGAAAGACTCCACCGATGCGCCACCCTTACTGGGGAAGGCGTACATAACGTCCAGCAGCAGATAGATCACCTGAGGGGTCAGGTCAAGGGCCTTACATAGTGTGCGTGCGTGCGTGCGTGCGTGCGTGTGTGTGCGCGCGCACACACTAGATACTGTAGCTAAAATGACTCCATGAAACTGCTGAAGCTGAGGAGTCTGTTACACAGATACTATTTGGGTGTTGTCATAATTGTTGATGAAAAACAAAACAGCCAGCATTCAAAACAATGTGGTGACTTTTAAAAACAGAAATATATCATTTTAAGGATACAATTGCGTGTTTGGTGGATTCATCTATATTCTCCAGTAGATAACCATCTAGCAAGGCCTATGGAACAAACAGATGACTTGTTAAATGTCTGGAGTAACTGTAATATGCAGAACACTGAAGAAACTAAGAAAGGTAAAGGATTACATGTAACGTTGGGGGCGGGTACAGCCCTGTCCCAGCTTCATCCCTTTTCCACAGGTTGAGCAGGCGCTCGCCGCATTGGGCCACCAAGCCATCAATCATTAAGCAGTCTGCACACCACTTGTCCCTGAGGAACACACCAGGCCAGACCACATTCGGCCATGAAACTCAAGGTCTAATTGGAGGAACACCTGCACCATCAAAGGCCGCTCCAAAGAAAATATCGATGGACATGTACGATCTCAATCTCGGGAGTTGTGCTCACTTGGCCATCCTGGTGAGCTCCTCTCTGCGAATGGTGTAGTAGTTGCTGACGACAGAGTGGCTGTAGAACGGCCTGGAGATCTGAAGTGCGTCCTCATCTGGCAAGGAGGGGAATGGCAGCCAAAAGATATGTAGAGAAATGCAAAAAGGCATAATTTGCTTATTTTACCACTTTTATACTACTAATACTACTTAATATTCAATTCCACTTTATTGCAGACCCGTTGGTCCATATCATATTAATAAAGCGTCAAAACACCCATTACATAATAATACATCTTACCTGAACCCTCAGGCAGGAGGCCAGTACGACAGAACCACAGGACCACCTGAGCATACTGAGAGATCAGACTTGACACCATGTTCTTGTTCACTAGACCCATTAGACCTGCACAATGACAACAATGCGATGGGCACATTACGCTACCTTTAAGAACACCAAAAACGTCTAACCGTCTGTAAGCACACTGATGTCACCGCTAAACATGGCATGATTGGCGGAGTGCGGTGCTAGTGCCGGTGTGTGCACCTCTTTGTGTAAGCTCCTGGGCCTCACTGAGCAAACAGTGGAAGATGGAGCTGAGGTTCCCCAACAGCCTCTGGCTACGCTGGAGCAACTGTAGGGTCTGGGGGTCCGTGAAGTTCGAGGAACTGTCAAAAAGTGGTGCACCTACAAGATAAAACACACACAATGCCAACATCTATATACTGAGCATTAAAAAAGGCAGCGGTCTCACAACAGATTAAAACAAGTTCTGTTGTGATCAAGCCATCAGTGTGAGTAGTTAAACAGAGAGAAGTAGGGAGTAACAGAAGTTGACCATTGCATTAAAGTCTCCTACTGAAGTACTGTCTTGACAAACATTAAGAGAACTACAGTAACTTCTAGGGATGGCACGATCCAGTTTTTTCAGTCCCGATACAGATACCAGCCGATACAGAGTACCAATCCGATTCCAGTGTTAAATTAAGTGGCATAGTAAATGACAGCCAATCTCTATTTTAGGACTTGGATGCAGTTTAGAAACCTGCTGCTGATAGTGTGGCCTGGGTAGGTTAGACATGGCTGAGGCTTTGACAGTAGACCTACGCATGTAAATTAAATTGGATTAGCCCCATGGATTGGTTACAACTGTCCAATTGTCACCGATACCGGTCATGTTATTTAAGTCAGTATCGGACCGATTTCCAATCTCAGCATCGGTGCCATCCCTAGTAACTTCAGGTATGCTTTAATATATACATACAGATGCCATCTAGTTCTTCCTTTGTGTTCACCACTTTGTTCCAAGCCCATTCCAGAATATAGCGTAGGTTCAAGGCTGAGCCTGGTTGCTCTACAGAAAGTGTGTGGTGGTGGGAAGAACACAAAAGATTAGCTGGGACAATGGGTAAAACAACCCTCTGACTTTTTTCATGCAACATGAATCTCTGATTTGAATATGGGAGAGCATAGACTGAGAGCCACCCATACCTTCTGCAGTCCACTGTTTAATACAGCCTGTGATGAGTCCCAGAGAACTGGTCTCTACTGCTGTCAATAAGATGGCATCCAGCTGTTCCTCCTGACGGTGAACAGTTACAATCAGGACCGTTTTAACACCGACACAGAGTTTTAAAAATCTTCAGAATGGGGAATAAGCTTGCTACAATGCAATGTTGACTATCGGTATATGCTATAAGGTATCATTATGGACAGATATTCCTAAACAAGAAGTACTTCATGCATGAGCAACACAATTAAAAAGCACTGAGGAGGCAAGGGGACGTCCAGAAATGCTAAACCCCGGACATATCATAGCCAGCCAAGCCTAACGACCGGCTCTGTGCACATACCTGAGAGAGGCTGGGCAGCTGGCTGTCTGAGAGGCGAGAGGACAGCAGGCCAGACATGAGACAGCGGGTGTAGCTGCTAGAAATTACTTCACTAGAACACGGAGCAGCTTTCTTCAAGAAGCCCAGGGTCTGCACAATAAATGGACACATTGCTCTCACCACTGCATTTCACAATTGTAGTGATATACAACGAGTACTACTTTAGCAACAACTGTTAATAGGGTCCAGAATAATAACAAAAATTATGTTTTTTATTTTGGCAGTTAAAGTAAGAAACGCACCTCTTTCTGATACCCAGAGCAGGTTAAGTGCACAATTCCAGAGTTAAGCAAACAGGTAGCATCTGCAAACACACAAAAGTGAAGCTTTTACAATATGATTAAGCTAACAGTCAAGACTGTAGAGTTGGGACGTGTTGGGTTGCGTGGATGACGCACCAAAGTTATACGTGGTGGGGTTGAAGAACTGTTCTGGCGGTGGGCAGGTGAAGGGCAGGCCTCTGCTTAGGCTACGGTCATGCACCACCACATCCAGTAGGGGGCGAGGGAACACCATCTCCACCACAGGGTCCAGTAACCACACTGCAAGATAGGGACAGCTACGCAGAGACTCCCCAGACCTGAACAGCAAACTCATGTGGTTAGCGGTGCTATATAAAGATAGCTAGTCTACTGCTAGCTTTAGCGTTTCTAGGAGTTAAGACTGAACGCTGCGTTTGTGAATCAGGTGCTACTATACCTTAAAGAGTCTGGCATTTGGGCATGATACCAACGGTTGATGTCAAAGACCCCGATATAGGTGGAGGGGCTTCCCTGACCATAAGCCCTCACCTGCCAGCTGAAGATAGACACGCTAGTGTCTGGAGATGCCACTGAGGATGGTAAATGAATGCACACATTATGGATGGAGTACCTGACAAGGCCTCTCTCTCTCTACACTCAAGAATGAGACATGTATGAAGAGAAAGGGGGGGCTGTGGCCAACCTTCATTCATGCTGTCATCCCTATCGGGGTGTGGCCGGAACTTCTCTATGGTCTGACAGCTCAGCAGGCGAGTGTTTGTGGTCTGGGCTCGGAGAGGCAGGGCCGTGCCACTCACCTCCTGACTGTAGCGCTCCTCGCAGTACTCTAGACCCTGGTGGGAGACCAAGGGTGAAGGCAGGAAGGCAGCAGAGGACAATATTAGCTGAGCAGCTACAGTCGAGCAAGCTAGACACTCAAGGATTAAGAGCAGCCACTGAGGTCTGCAAGACATAATAAGGACATCTTCATTGGATTGCATTGGCACATACATCCAGCCGCCCCCACTCCCCCACCCAAAAAAAAAAAAAAAAAAAAAAGAAAAACTTAGCTTTCAGGGTGCTAACCTCATACATGATCTTTCCAGAAGCCAGACACTTTCTTTCACTGAAGGCCAGCTGAAGTAGGCGGAGGCTCACAACATCTCCTTCCCTGAAACAAAACCGTACCGAGAAGACAACATTAAAAATATATATTTTTTTTTTAAAACCAACATTTACTGTTATTTTATGTATATTTGAACTTATTTATTTCAAACATGTTTATAAATGAAAGATTTAACAATTATTATTATTATTATCATCATCATCATCAAAAATGCGCAATGCATGCATCACTTACAGCTTCCTATGTTGGAACTTACATTCATAAACATAAAATACAGCCAGCATTTGAGACTCACATGTCCTGGGCAGACTGGACAGCCCATAGATAGCAGCAGTTCCTGGGGTCATTTTCAGGTTCCTGGAAGGTGAAGGCATATACGGGGACCCTGCCGCCATCCAACTGAGAGTGATACCTATAGTACAGTTACACACCATCATGCAACAACACCCTCTGACCAGAACAAAACACTTTGCGTGTAAAACCAAGATCCAAATGTCATAGGCAAAAGATGGAATGTACAATTACGTGTACATCACTACATCGGACTCCATATTTATGACCTCCCTCGTACAATTGTATGCCCTGGCAGCAGTAACTGTAAGACAAATATAATGACCCACTCCTTTTTAAGGGTCTTCATGTTCCACAGCTGCAGATATCCGTTAGAGAAGCCAGCTGCCAGCTGGTTAGTCCTGGGTATATACTGAAGAGCCGTGACCGCTGTTCCACTTGGCCCGCACAGCTGCAGACACAGGTGTCTGCCCTGCCTCCTACTCACTTCTCTGAGTCTGGGGATCTCTGCTGGAGAGTTCATCACCACCTCCAGGTCTGAAGAGGCCAACAGGAGAAGGAAAAGGGGTCGTAGTTAGACATACTTTGCATCTCCCTAAACCTCAGTGTATACCACTATACACCATGGTGACAGACAAATATAGATGATGATACAATCATATTTTATGCCGTCTGAACCACACTTTGCTACTGTAGTAGGTACATCCCTGTCACATCCCTTATAGAGAAAACTACACAGCTATTGTAATAGCATTTACCTTCATTAGATAGAAAATGTTTTAGATACACAGGACTACATTCACAAAATATATTTAGCCCTTTAATAAAAATTACAATACATTCCTATTGACATCACAAATTAAATGTAATATTCCACTAATATTTAAATGTATATGCAGTCACATTAACGTAAAATGCACACATAACATGCCTTCTTAATGTAATAATTTACCTGCCCCTAGTTTTCAAACTGTAATGTTCTAAAATAAGGAAAAGTTAACAACTGGAGATGTCTTTGGGGCAAAACAGGAGTTTTCGCACGGTCCTGACTGTAAACAAGCAAGATGCAATGTGACGTAAACTGCGGACACATATTCCGAATGCGCAGTAAACATGCCCAAAGAACTGTCCTAAAACCTGAATACTATGGTAATATCCCAAATCTTAATATGAACATATGCAGAGTAATAGTTGTGTAGTAGTGTGCATGTAAACGTAGTCACCAAGACGAGAAGCCAGTACGCTGGCACCGCCCTTACCTGAAGCCTCCAGTTCACTCTGGCTACAGGACAGGTCATCCAGACAAAGGTCCACCAGCAGAACATGGCCCAGGTCTGTTACGATGGCTGCAATGCCAAAGAACCAGCGCAGACTCTGGTGGAGGTGCTGAGTGGAGGTGCTTGCACCTCCATAACTAACCAATGGTTCTATGACGGTAATCTGAAAAAAATGTTAAATATATTTAAAAAATGTTTTAACTCTTATTATAATGTATTCATTTCATTTATGTGCCAATAGACATTTTAACACATCACTGTGATACAGTCAACTCACTCTGCCGGGTATAACCACAGCTTTGACCACACGAGAGAGGCCCAGGTCATAGAGACACAGTATGCTACCCTCGGTTTCCTCCAAGCCAACCAGCAACCCAGACCTAGAACAATTCAACACCCCAAACTAAGTTCAAATGTGTTTCTTTTAATGTAAAAAATGAAATGTCATGATTATTAATCAGCATTTCACTAACAGCAATACGCAGTAGTAACAACATTACAAAGCGACATGGCAACACCAACAAGGCTGACCTCTTGAGCCAGCTGATATCTCTGGCTGCCAGGACGCTTGGCGGGTGCTCCCCTCCACCACTAAAGCAGTAGGCAGACAGCCTCTCCCCTGTCACGGCATGGACAACCTCTAGCTGTGAGCCACATGCTAGCCAAGCCAGCCCACTGCGACCTTCATATGGAGAGAGAGAGCAAGACAGAGAGAGAGAGAGAGAAAAAAACAAAAAAGAAGAAGAAAACGGTTTGTGGGCAATGGTTTAGGTCAATGACAACTTCCCCAATCATGGGACGCAGAATTCAATCAACTAATTGCAACTACTTTACAATCTATAGAAAAGATGTGGGATAAATAGTCACAATGTGTGACCAGAACAGTAGGCTTAAGCTTACCCAGAGCAAACTTCCCATGTAGAACAGAGTCAAGGGTGATCTCATCCTCCCCCAGAGCATCTACAGTGACACTGGGAAAGGGCAGCAGACTGCTGGTAACCTGGGCTGTCAGATCACGCATCTTTCGCTACAAACAAAACAAAAATACATTACAGACGGCAAACAAAAACAGAGAGTTCGGCAGTGTGCTGAATAGGGGTCTTCCTTTTGAATGCCAAATAAAACTGATCATAAATATATTTTTCTGATTCACCAGAAGTTTAATTATTGCCTAGTCCAACCTTTAAATCCACATTCTGCTAATAATTTTAAACAATGGCTAACGTTAGCTTTAATTTCATTCGTTATTTTAATGGCAAAACAATTTGTAAATAGCAATAAAACAAAACTAGGAACATCAAAAAAAAAATTTATAAAAAAAAAATAAGATATCCCTATACTATAGATAAAGTATTTCATATACAGTATTTTATTATTTTAAGGCAAAGCTGTACACATCAAAATTTCATTAGATAATAGATACACACACAAAAACCATATACACCAATAAAAATGTAATCATAATGCTTCCATGATTGATCTGCTACACAATACCTACAGTAGTTCAACTGGACAAAGAAAAAGAAGTAGCTCTGCTATAGCCTCAGTGGTCAGCAGTTTGAGTCCCAGTGCAACAGTGGTTGCATGCGTATCTGATTCTGCAGTAGGGCCATGTCAACGTTTATTAGAGAGAAAAAAAACTACACATGTAATTTGCATAGAATATTTAAAAATGAAAATAAACATACATTGATGGGAGATATATATTTGACTACTACAACATTGTGTCAATACAAGACAGCCATACTACTGTGAGGATGTGTAGCCAGTGCTTCCACAGTGTAGATACAGTAGTTCTCAAAAGCATCAGGATCCCCTGGAAGACTAATAATTTCCTCATCTTTAATACAATGTGTATGGAGTTGTGCACAGTAATAGATATACATCTACCCATCTTATACAAATAAATAGGTAAGTGCATGCATGATGCATGCACTACATTTGTTTGAAAGTTACAAACAATTTATTTTGGAGTGCATGGGTTTAAAATTGTTATAAACCATAGAGTATGGTTAAAAACCCATATAGTACCGCAGAGGCATGGTTACTGGTGCATTAAAGAACATACTCAATGCTGCCCTCTATGACCATAATGAAGAATATAAAAATTCAAGTGAACTCCCGCGCAGTATTGCCACGCAACATGCTTGGCAAACATGGCATTAGACTACAAATTGTGACATTACAATAATGTCTTTGTTTTGTATAGATTAAAAAACAATGTATTTTCTATAATTAGATAGCAAGATCTACAAGAAAAAGTAAGTTAGTTTTTGCCGAACTTTCGTACAGTACCCAGACTAGCCAGGATAGTGGTAATTCTTAATACAACCTAAATCACATTTACTTACATACACACATACATTCATACACATACATTCACCTAGCGGCTTGTGAAATACATTTGATACATGTCAATTTTAATGTGCAGATATACTTTTGAAGGCATTTTAATATACGTAATCATAATATTTAGGCTAATAACGCAGTTATGGCGCAACATAACCAACAGCTACTGTACCTATGATTAGCACATAATGATATATTTGGCAGTTTAATGGACGTTATCATAATGTCTACTATTAATAACTACATAATTAACAGCTATTTTACTATTTTACTACAATTTCTATTTTTATTATTAATAGCACGTACCATGTTGTAATGCATTACAGTATCGGTACAGAGCAGTGTACAGTAATTAGCTTGCGACACTGGGACGTAAACATAATCAAAGTTAAAGAAACGCACATAAAAACAAAACAACATACAAAAATTATTGAATGTAGCCCACATCATTGTTACATGCGTTAGCTTAGAATGTCACGTCGGGTTATGAATGGGACATTGTAGCATAGTTTAAAGTTGTTCCTGATCTATTTTATTTTATTGTTTAAGTACCGGTACCGGTATCGTACTGCACACTTTTGATCATTGTCAAGATTATAGTTATGCTACCGGTACATGTTGATCATACATTGATAACATGAGTTGTTGCCACTACGGTACCGTACCGTAGTTCAGTTGAAGAGCAACAAGCTAGCTAGCCGGTAGCAAATATAGGTACGGTAGTTTCCAGGATACGTACTGTACGGTAGCTATCTGAAGCTGGTAGCTAGCGTTAGCAAAGTCAGCAGGACGCAGACTACTCTTCAGGGTCTTTGACAAGCAACCAGGGATACTTTATAGATTACTTTTTTTATAATGCAACTGGCTGTTTTAACTGCTTTGACTGGTTCACCACTATAGGTTTTTTTGTGTGGATTTCAGATAGTTAGGTTAGCAACCTGCTAGTGCTAGCTGGCACTAACCAGCATGCGAGACGCTGCTAACGTTTACGTTACATTACAGGACCGTACCGTACCTGTCTGAATATGTTGGTGGCTGAATTAACAGCCACGGACGGTTTGTTATCCTTGACAATTTGGACTATTGCACGTTTCTTCTGTCATAATCCGCTTTGCTTCGCACAAGACACAAAACTGTCTTAGCCTCTAGGTACAAATACGAAAAGCCTATTCAAGCTAAAGGATCCACCAATGTAAGCGCCATTTCCATGATAGAAAGGAGTTCCATACGCAACTATGCTACGCACTTTTAAAATCCCGCTAACGTCAAGGCGTCAGTGTGGTAACGCGAGAGAACTACTTCTTCTTCATCTTCTTCTTTCTGCCGTTTATCTGCGGTTGGAATCCAGCTCATTGGTGCATTACCGCCACATTCTGGCGGAGTGTGAATAACAGAAAAAAAGACCACTACTTGGATTCCCTCACCCAAACCCATCACTCCCTGTAACGTCAGGTCCTACAGCCCCGCGAGAGAACATCATTCAGTTTCTCAATAGTTTAAAACTACACTAAACTAATATTCAGATCAAACGGGATACTAGAATGTAAGGTTATATACCTGCACAAGTGCATAGCCTATGTGAGATATTAGCAATCTGTTGAAATAACTCATAAAAAATAAAAATGTTATGTCATCAATAACTAAACAAACTATGGAAATTAAATAATTTGAGGACACATCCATTGCTGAAACTGGGAATGCATGTTTGAGATAAACTAACATATTTGTTTTAGTATTCTTTAAACCATCTATCATCCATCTTCTGCCGCTTATCGGAGCCGGGTCATGAGGGCAGCAGCTCCAGCAAGGGACCCCAAACTTTCCTTTCCCGAGCCACATTATCAAGCTCTGACTGGGGGATCCTGAGACGTTCCTAGGCCAGTGTGGAGATATAATCTCTTTACCTAGTCCTGGGTCTTTCCCGAGGCCTCCTCCCAGCCGGATGTGCTTGGAACACCTCCCAAGGGAGGCACCCAGGGTGCATCCTTACTAGATGCCCGTACCACCTCAATCGCTTTGGGCATGCAGGGATTGGATTGCCCTTAAAAGGGACCCCCTCACCCCATACTCCTGCAGCTTCTCCCACAGTATCTCCCGGGGGACCCGGTCAAACGCCTTTTCCAGATCCACAAAACACATGTAGACCGGAAGGGCATACTACCAGGCCCCATCCAGGATCCTTGCAAGAGTTAAGAGCCGGTCCGTTGTTCCACAACCAGGACGGAATCCGCATTGTTGTTCTTCAATATAATGTTCGACAATCAGCTGAACCCTTCTCTCCAGCACTTTAGAGTAGACTTTACCAGAGAGGCTGAGTAGTGTGACACACACTCTGGTCCCCCTTTTTGACATTGTCCTCGACTTCCATGCAATGTTGAAGAGTCGTGTCGTCGAAGACATCCCCTCCACATCCACAGCTTTTAGCATTTCTGGACGGATCTCATCAGTCCCCGGGGCTTTGCCACTGTAGAGTTGTTTGACTGCCTCAGTGACCTCCCCCAGGAAAATTGACGATGATCCCCCATCAGCCTCCAGCTCTGTCTCTACCATAGAGAGTGTGCCAGTCGGATTCAGGAGTTCCTCAAAGTCTTCCTTCCACTGCCCAATTACTTCCTCAGTGGAGGTCGTGTCCCATCCTTACTGTACACAGCTTGGATGGTTCTCTGCTTCTTCCACCTGAGGTGGCGGACGGTTTTCCAGAAACACTTTGGTGCGACCAAACGTCTTTCTCCATGGCTTCTCTGAACTTGTCCCACACCCGCTTCTTTGCTTCTGCTACGGCAGATGCTACAGCCCTTAGGGCCAGTCGGTAACTTGCCTCCGGAGACTTCCGGGACAACATGTCCCGAAAGGCCTTCTTCTTCAGTCGGACGCTTCCCTGACCACCGGTGTCCACCACGATGTTCAAGGGTTACTGCCCCTTGAGGCACCTATGACCTTGAGACCACAGCTCTCTGCTGCAGCTTCAGCAATGAAAGCTTTGAACATTGCCCACTCAGGTTCAATGTCCCCAACCTCCACATTGTTGCCAGAGAAGCTCCGCTGGAGGTAGGATTTAAAGATCTCACGAACAGGGGCCTTCTCCAGACTTTCCCAGTTCACCCGCACTACCTGTTTGGGCTTACCAGGTCTGCTGTTCAGTGCATATGCACAGGCAACAGTCAGAGTGTTTCCCCCCACCACCCGTAGGCCCTGGGAGGCGACCCTCTTGTCTACTGGGGTAAACTCAAATGTTACGAGTATCCCCACACCCGCCCGGTGCTTCACACCCTGGGCAACTCCAGAGTGAATAAAGTCCATCCCCTATCCAGGAGTACGGTTCCAGAACCAAGACTGTGCGTAGAGGTAAGCCCCACCAGATCTAAATAGTATCGCTCCACCTCCCGCACAAGTTCTGGCTCCTTCCCCTACAGCGAGGTGACATTCCACGTCCCCAGAGCCAGCTTCTGTTGCCTGGGTCTGGTCCGTCGATGCCCCTGACTTTCACCATGTGACAGCGCACCGGACCCCCACGGTTCCTCCCACGAGTGGTGAAAAATGTAGCTAAATATAATTATCCTAGACGCACAGATGTAGTCTTTCACAAATGTTTGATAAAGCCCAACAGATGTATGGCATCACCTGAGGCTGTGAGGAGGCCTGCCCTGCCCTGCCCTGCACTGCCCTGCACTGTCCTGCCATGCCCGCGGTTACAAGTGGTACCAGAGGCGCAGGAGATGCGCCGCTGAGTGGTACCATATTATCACACAGCTACCTCCACTCATATGTAAGCAAAGGTGTATGAGAATGTGTCTTGAATAATATTGGTCAAGTGTAGTGTTTATAAAATGTCGTTATAGTATTATTTGAACGAGTCGAAAAATGTAGGCTAGATACCAAAGCGACCGTGAATTACATAATGTATTCCTCTCCGGTACAGTAGGTGGAGGTATATACTAAAAACTGTTGCAGTCCACAAAACCGAAGAAAAGACAAACGAAAAAGATTGCAAGTAAATAATTTAGTGTTGTAAACCGTAGTTTACTAACATTCAATTTAGCAAGTGTAAATAAAGTTATTATCCGTATTCTGCACTAGATGGTTTAGTCTACCGGTACCAGTTCTGAGACTACAGATCATTACTACAGAACCTACCGTATTTATCTATCAGAATGTCAACAACAAATATAGGCCTACGGCATGTTGTTCGTGGTTGATCGTTTCAAAAAACCTACCTGTAACAATGTGCCTTAACTGATCACATTTTCAAGGTAAGAACTCTAGCTCACATGACTGCATTTGGAGAGATCTTGTTGTCCTGTCTCACGTACCGGTAGTTAATGTTTTGCAGTTTACGGACAGATAAATTCATGTAGTATTGGTAAGTGCAACTGTGTTTTTTGGACAATTTCGCTTTAGCAACATTGACCTTGATCGAATAGAACTTAAGATGTAACTGTTTATCATACGGTACCGTATATAGTTTAGAAACCAACCCCCTCTATTTATGCAGTTTTGTTAAAATGTCTTGGCTCAATCTTTTACAGTATTAACTGTAGTACCGGTAGCAGTATTCAATCACTACGCTGGTCAGGCTAGTTTTCACATAGGGTCATTCCATGTCAAGTGGTCAGATGGTCCACGCTCGACCATCTCCAATTTTGCTGAAAATTTATGTGGATGTAT
>JAODUH010057546.1:2572-18080 GCA_027564835.1 Typhlichthys subterraneus | reverse complement strand
TACTGACAAATGTACTAAATGTAAGTCGCTTTGGATAAAAGCGTCTGCCAAATGCCGTAAATGTAAATGTAAATGTATTTACCAGTTAGCCATGATGACATAAACGAATGTTGGTTGCTTATGACAACTGGTCTACTATTGACACGTGTACTGTTTGTAAGTCACTTTTGATAAACATGTCTGCTAAATGCTGTAAATATAAACTATAGCACCATACAGCGTATTGATCATTCCTCTTTTTCACTTGAAACCTTTGGCTTGTCTGTAATGATAGCCCATTACGTGGGCTCATTCTCGGGTGAAGCGTCTCCATTTCTAAATGGAATTAGCTTGAGCCTCAGCGAAAATGTCGCCCGTGGCTACGCGAGGTGACAAAGACGATCATCTTCAAAAGGTTAGCTCTCACTTACGGGTTCGTGTTGCCTTTGCTCTTGCTGTCGGTACAAGTTCAGCTCTATCCCGAAGCCATACTCTTCTAAAAAAATTATTAGGGAATTTTAAATTACATCAATAAAACATTTGGGATAATTCCAGTGCATGAATTGAATATTGAGAACCATATAATACCTCAATAATGATTTTATACGGTATTTAATATTTCATGAATGGGACCCATAGGCTATTCATCTAATGTCTTTGCATTATGTGGAAGCAAAGCTGCTTGGCGTGCCTGGCTGTGATTGTGATCTACATAAAGGCACACACAGTGCTGACTCATGTTCTTCTTATACTTTTGCCAAACAGAACTCAGAGACTAACATTCAATGCCCGTTTATTTTTAAACATAAACAGTGAGCTGGGAAGGAAATGGGGGCTTCTAGCATCAATATAACAAAATCAAGGAGTGTACCTTTAGCATGCAGAATCACAAGCTACATGTTTCAAAAAAAAGAAAAACTGCAGCTCCCAGAAAACAGATTTCCACCCAGTACTCTGAAGACAATTTCTAGAACATTCCAATATGTTATGTGTAAATATTGATAAGGCAAATGCTTCTCAGAAGGATGGAGTGCTACAGTAAGATGCACAAATACACTTCAGTTAATTGTAATTGAATAGTGCATCATGTTATTGTCTATAAGATAAGATATGTAACATTTAAAGGTGCTATTGTATTGTGTTTAGTTTAAAACATTAAAAAAGCAACCAAAAGTATCAAGAGAGTTTTGATGATATTTCAAAGACCTCTATGCACCAACAGCCTTTAAACCTTGTAATACCATTTTGTACCTCAAGGGGCAAGGCAAATCACTAGCTTGCAGCCAGTAACCAACACGAAGAAGAAAGGTGTGTGCGCTAAATAGGATCCATGGCTGAGTACTACTGCCTGCTTGCATCCTGTTGCTTTGATGTTTCTAAGTGAGACAGCCCTGCCACACCTCATTCTATGTTATTCTGTTAGTTAGTTTACTGTTTGTGTTTGTTTGGTTTAATGCCTTTTAGCCAGGCCATAACATAAGTAAATTAAAAAATATTTATTTCCAGAGAATCTCTTATTAATTACACAAATTTTATGCATTGGAATCAGTTCATAGACAAATATTTGTAAACAAGCGCGGATTGCATAAGTACAGTCCGTCTGAGTGAATAAACCTATATAAACTAACCAAAGAAAATGGTGTAGCCGGGGATGAGTTTCTAGCGGGGGCCTACCACTAAACGTTGAGCAAGGCTATTCCCTGGTTTTTGTGTTTCTTGTCGTCTGGCATGCGGTCGCTGCCTCCGACACATTACAGTTGCCGTTAAACCATAGCCTACTGTTCCATATGGCGTTGATTGTTTAGCTGTTTTCTTGTTCTTGCCTTGATGTTATAAATAAGCTAAGCTAAGCTGTTATAGATAAGCACTCATGTAGCCTACTTTCTCAGTTTTTTACCGTATATTAACTATATAAATAGACTATGTGTGGACACATGTAAGCGGATTTACTGAGAAATTTGCGATAAGAGCAGAACTGAGGGTGAACTAACGATGCCACAATATTCTGGTGAAATGCTGACCCCTAATGGAGAATATGGTAAAGCACCTCTAAAACGTGGAGTAAGCAACAGTACTGCAAGCTAACACATTTTTTGTAAAGTTCAGCGAATATATAATCATGGTCGGTTAACTGCCAGTTATGTGTGCACACTGAAAATATAATCTGGTGGTTCTACTCAGCCCTGGCTCTGTAAATGGGAACACAACCAAAGTGGTGCAGACCACGCCACACAACACAATCCCAGCCTTGGCAATGTTTGTCCAATGTGGGGACCAAAACGTCTGAGAAATCAGCCTATGGCATTGAAGGGAGAGGTGTTTTTGTTTGGATCCATCTATCCTCAGGATAGCTGACTCCACCTTTAAGTACAGTCAAGGAATGTAATCAATTGCACTTGTAATTCTGATATATTTGTTAGCGTAAAAACGCGTCGCACATGGTGTTGACATTTATGTCTGCTTGAGTGCAATATTTGCTTGTCACACTATACGCTCTATTTAAACACCCTGAACAATCACTGGAAATTAAACAACATAAAAGATAAGGTTATCTATCCTAGGGGAAATTACATTTACAGCCATTCTATGCACAGTCCTCCACAAGCCTTGAGGATATGCATGAGCAGTCTAGCATTGGCCTATACTGTAAATGCATGTACTTAATGGACTATTTGTGAAGAACACACGCCACTATGCTACAGAAAGCAATGTTAAAAATGTGACACGCTCAATACCAAAATTGAGAGCAATTACAGGGAGAGTATAACAGGTATCATGGAATGTTGCTCTATTTTTCTCTTCCTGGAAGGAAATTATGGACTGTCTGCCTGTCTCTGCTCGGAGGACTCTCCTGGCTATTTAAATGTGTGTCCCCTACACTCTTATGCAGGTTTGCGTTATGTCCCTGGCTCAACACGACTATTGCTCTCAGGTCAATGGTCACTGAGATTATAGTGTGGAAACTGTTCACTTTAGCCTCAGCACAGCCACCCCGGATGATGGATCAATCAGGGTGGCTAAGTGCAATGATGTTTAAAGCAAGCAACCGTTGTAGCAATGTCAATTGGTTAAAGGTTGTCCAATAGTTTCATCGTCTGCAAACGGTTGCCCACGCCATCCAATGGAGCGTGTCCAGATCCTAAGTGACTTTTGGGTCTAGTTACCCCAGGCTAGTGTGATATAGCCTAGCTATTGTGGCATGGATAGGCGCGTGAAACAGGACTGCTGCAGAGCCTTTTCGGCATCACATCCGTGTTAAGACGAATGCCTCTTGTGCAGTTATGTTTAGCATTGCATCATCATAGCCATTTAGCATTTCTATGTACAAATATAGTGGAGCAGAGAATGACATCACACTCCCTTTGTGTGTGTTGTAATCTAAGTTCCTTTGTTTTCATAACCCCGTTCAGTGTGTGTGTGCGTGTGTGTGCGTGTATGTGTATGCAGTATGTGTGGCCCGCGAAGCATTTCTATCTGTCTGATATGCTGGTACTTATTGTGCCATCTAGTGGCAGACGAGATCCTACAGAGTTCCTTTAATAAGGGTGTATGGCCTGATTCTGAGCCAGCAACTCAAGAGTGTCATTGAGACTCACTGTTCAAACAATTACGCTCTAAGGTCATCACAGCCAGCTATCGCACATCTGTCCACAGGGCTACTATCCATAGACCCAATACACACTAAATGGCACTGTAGGAGCCCCTCTTCAGTATGCAGCCCCTCCTCCACGCACACACACACACATACCCATTAGCAGAATCCAATCAATCCAGCAATCATCTCACACATGTGAATCCTGAGGTGTTATTGAGGTGATCAATCTTTGTCCTGGCTTCATTGGTTAATGTGATCACCTGCTGGCTAGTTGGCAGTTCTCCTGGACTGGGCATGGCCTTCAGAAGTCTGTTAGGCCAGCTCCTCTGAAGCCAAGGCAGGAGGTTAATTAAGCAGCTGTTGGTAAACAAGCAGGTCATCCTCCTCCTCACACCAGCTCTTATCTCAACCCCTTCTCCAATGGTCAAATGGATTTGGTGTCAAACGAATGAACACACATGGCACAAGGCCGAACATCTGGCAAATGGCAGTTTGTCTGTGATAGTCTTTGCTGTAGTGCCAGAAAAGGAGTGTCATAGCTGAATGCAAGTTATTATTAAAGGAGCAGATGAGCTGACCAATCATTTGACCTCATGGTCTTGTGATAAAGATCAAGTTAGTGGTTAAACCTCCAGGAGAAGACTAAATGTCACGAGCATCCACACATGCTGTACTGTACATACTCCCATTAAACGAGTCCTTGTTGTTTCCTCTAACCAGCTGTTTGTGTTAATTGCTGTGCCACTTGCCATTGTATAATATACCACGGCCACCTCCTAACAGCTTATGAATTGATTATGGGAATTAAAATCAGCAGAGACAATAAAGTGACATTACAGACTGAAAACATAATTTTCTCTTATATAATGGGGACACACAGAGAGATCAAAATAGGACCACGTCTACCAGAATAGACAGAGCCTTTTCATTACACGCTAGAAACAAATGGCGGCAGAATTCATCCTAAATGGAAACTATAACTTGCACTTAGGCCATCTGGCATGGCTTGACATATGAAAATGAGAGACTAAATTGTCCAACAGAAAGTGATGTGCGTTGGGCGAAGGTGCTGTTGGCATGTTAGCTTTGTCAGGGCTGCTGTTTGGGCAGATGGAGATATTGTGTGCCCAACTTGAATGCACACTAATGGGTGCTTTCACTGGAGTCAATTTCAACAGTGTGCCACACATCCATCCATGCTCTCACAACAATCGCTGGAAATGTTCCAGCTACAAACAAATATATATGCAATTGACCAATCCCAAGGCCCGCTCCTTTTCATCTGTCCTCCAATAACAGTTGAATATTTTTTGAATTAGACAGAAACACTGTCAGCTGTCTGTTTTAGCCTACTAGCAGAGCCATAGAAACAGAGAGAAGTGAGAGAAGTTTGACACTTTCAAAGGGAAAAAATGTGCATCGGAGTGGAATGGAGTTGACGCGACTCTCTCTTCATGACTCTGCCTACTATGCTGTTTGGTCCAACCTAGTTACAGTAAGTTGGACAGGTGAAAGGGGTGGTACTTAAGACCGGTCAATTGTGTGCTTGCGGACATCTACATTAAAGGGACACTTCTCGATGTGTGTACACATTATTTTGGTTTCAAACTCCTGTCTGTGCTGAGTCGCTGGCATTCTTCGCAACTCTCCCCTCTCTCTTCCTAGGATATACACCCCTCCCCCAAGAGCCACATACACATTTGTTTCAAGCGTGACAAATAAACCGGCACTTTAACTGTGGTTCTAGGGCATTATAACAGTCAAGGAGTGCATATTTCACCAAACTTTAAACCTGAGCCAATACAAAATATTACACGGCACAATGTGAAAGCACAGCTGAACAACACAAGTGATATACTGTAGCGCTGTGGTAGTCATTTAGCGTCTAACCTGTGTTTGACTGTGTATGTTTTCTTATTAAGGTTCACAAGAAACCATTCAAGAGAAATAGAGAATAGATAGTATTTCCAACAAGTGGGCTGAAATCTAAACCTGTGACTGTGATCATTGTAACCAATGAACTCATATTCCACGTAGCTCTGTGGCCATTGTCTAGCTCAGCTCTCCGTCTCATGTCGCATGCAGACATAAAAAACAAGCTGAAGATTAGGTTTGGCTCACAGAGGACATAATGGTGGTGCTGGAAGCATATTAGATCTCAGCTACAGCTGGGGTACAACAGGCATGTGGTTCCACCGTAGGGACTGACTCTCGCACCTAATGCAATCACCCCGAGCTCATCGCACACGTGTGTGCACGTGTGTGCACGTATGTGCACGTGTGCGCACAAAGGGGTCCTCAGCGCGTCTTGCCGTAAGTCAAATCATCATCACTCAAATGTGATTTGGGCCCAGAGTGTTCTGACTGCAATTTCCTTTATTAAAACAGCCAGACATCCATTTGGTCGACCCCCGTTCAGTTCAGTGTGTCTTTGGAATTCCTTTTTTTTTGTGCATTTTCTCATGTGAAGGGCAACTGGGAGGGGAGTTATAGACAATCTGCTAAAAATGACACAGTTTAAATGGTGGGTTTCAACATTATTAATATTGCAATAAACAATAAATATAACTCAATTGGTCACATTAGCACAATATTTGGTCACACCTGTTATTATTATTATTATTATTATTATTATTATTGTTATTATTATTATATTAAAAAAAAATGTGCAGCATGGAATGAGTTTCCCACAATGGATGAGCCACATTGATTACATTACACCCACAATAGGCTTTAGATCCCCATCCTAGCGCATATATAGCCTGCATTAGTCTTGGTGCTTTCAACATGCACAATCCGTTGTGTGAGTTTGTTCTGCAGCCACATTTTCTTTTAAATAATGATGGAATAAAGTAATGTTTGGAATGCGATAGGCTATGGATAAGTCACAAAAACAGAATGCCAACTACATAAGCAGCCGGACGAGAGCATTACATCTCACAATATAATATTTATGCGAGACTGTAGCACTTGTAATACAACTTCATCATAACTGCTGAAAAGCTAATCTAATTTAATTTGATTTTAGTTATTGTTTTTCCGTAGTTGAGCCTAGCAACAAGCTATTTAGGCTATGCTACAGTAAGTTACTTAGACAAACTCAACACAAGGAACCCGACTGAATTTCACAGATTGTATTTTTTAGCAACTATCCTACACTTGTAAGACACTTGAACAGATGATTGTGAAACGTGTTATTAAATGCATTGGCTACCAACCGGTTGCAAGATGCTGTCTCTGCTGGTTTGTTTCATATGTGTGCGCGACTACCAGTGTTGGGGGTATCGCGTTACTAAGTAACGGGTTAGGGTACTCAGATTCGTTTTTTGTTGATTAACGTTGATTAACGTTGATTAACGTAACGCAGCAGTTTCGCAATTCAAGTAATCTGTTATTATGTAATTTGTTACTACATTTCTCCACATTCACTTTGTTGCCAAATTTGCCACACACAAAAGATAATCCCCAGTGCATTCAGTTTCTTTCCTGCTCCTTGGCGGTCATAGGTTACAGTAGCGGTATCCAATCCTACAGACGTCAGTGGGCTACGCACATAGTAAACCAGGTCGTGAAACATTTGAGGGGATTAACCTGATGATCAATGATCTAAATGATCTTAAACTGTGGGCATTTATACATCTTCTCCATCACATGAAATCTAGGCTACTAAAGTAAGATCTTGTGGCAGAATGGATTTAAACATCCCAGGACAGTGTTGCTCGCTAGATGGCAGAGTCTTAAATTATGGCCTAGAAGCGTTATTTTGAATGTGTGAAAGGAAGGCTGTCATATCGTTAGCAACCAAAAGTCTGCGCAGGATCCTCCTGTCAGGTAAAGTACCCTCAGTTTCTATTTAGCCTACTTCTAACTAAAATAATTCCTTTTTTCATTTAAAAAACAAATACATATATTCTGTGTTAGGATGTGCTTTGAACCAACGATTCGATCAAACAATCATTCATTAATAAAGTGCTGTAAATGGGATATGGAATAGTCTGTTATGAGATCAGACTATGGGCCGTAGACTATGCAATGACAGCAGATCAGATCGATACATTTGAATGTAGGCTACGGTAAAATGGCTAAACATATGGCGCCCTTTCGACAGTACCGGTATACTGTATGTAACCAACATGTCATCATCAAGGAATCGCAAAGGGGTTTTAATTTCTATTCATAACGCAAAAGAACTCTAACGAGTTACTTTCTCGACCAGGCAATGCTGTAATGTAACAAGCTACTTTTTAATGTAAGTAATCCTGCAATGTAACAAGTAACTTTTAAAAGTAACATTACCCAACACTGGCGACTACTGACGTTACAACCATGAGCATCCATAGAAAACACTGCCAATGTTTAAACTGAAAAATTATCCAAATTAATGTTAGCTTGTTAGATCTACTTTTTCTTCGGTATCTGGGAATGTCCTCAGAATACTGCAATAGTTTTGTGAGGCCCGCAAGAGGTGTGACTACTAAATGTAATTGCCTTTTACAATAAATAGGAATGGGAAAACTCCCCATCCTACTGATGGTCAGTCCGACTTATATATAATATACACACATATATATGTATATATGTGTGTATATATATATATACATACTGTATATACTTACTGTATACTTTAATGGGTTAGCCTTCTCTGTCAGCAAGAAGCTGCTCCATCCCTCCTGCAAATATCAGGCATCCACCTGGCAGCAGAGTCACTATATGCTCCAGCTTTTTAATCATTGATGCTATTGGCAAGTGTGTTACTTGTCAATGAAGCGAGTATATACAGAGTGGAGGTCAATGCTGGGATGAGTTCCAGAGGCACAAAATGAGGTGGAACGCTTGCTATTGCCAAGCAAAGTGGGAGTGAAAGCAGTGTGATTAAAGGTAGACCCAACCTGGAATTTTGGGTCCCGTTTACTCATGTAGATATATGTGTAGATACTTTGAGTAAAACATTTCCAGTAATATGTTTACTGTATATGCAGCTACACTGTATATTTATTGATTACAGATGCAGGCAGAACATAAATATATTGGTTGCACCTAATACATGCCACCATTATGGAAAACCATTGCTGCAGTTTGAATCCCTGAATGTCTCACCTAGACACCAGACAAAGAAATCTGAATGCGAACAATTAATCAATTATGTCAATAAACTAACAATAGCAACCACGTAGACAGCATCTCATTTATTAAATGTCAACATGTGTGTGTATTATATACGTACTTTATATAATTGCATCTAACTTATTAAGGAGTTCAAAACCATGAAAAGAAGACTCCCCTGCTATTTCTGATGGGGTACAGTGTTTGCTCGAGACAATAGATCTTGTTGGGCGTACAGAAGAAAATCACCCAATCTTTATAATGGAACAAAGCACACATTAGCTCCAGAGAAGTGACAACCCCTCACACGCATGCAATTTCATGTGCCCGTGAGTGGCAGTGGAGAGAGCGAAATACTCCATCTGTTGTTGTTAATTATTAACAGGTCATTAACATTTTATACACGTTAAATGTCTTCCTTTCCTTAATTATGAGGCTTTGGGGTTTCCTCTTGCTCAGACGTTTGATTGTAATTTTTCACAATTTCTATACAGAGAACAGAGTAGTTTATCTGATTACAAGCTAAACATAATAATTGAGCTGTACTTCAAAAATAAAAATGTAATAGAGAAGGGAACTAAAATATAGTGCTAAACGTTAAAGATAAATCTTAAGATATAAATGAAGATACCTCACAAAATATTTGCTTAGTTTTTACTTTTAGATATTTTGCCCATTTTTAACAATGAATCTCTAGACTGATATTTGCAGACTTGCGGTTCCACACAGCAGGCAGGCGGATCTCTCTCCATTCCATACATAAATGCTGCCACCTGGTGACACATTTCAGACACCCCATCCACGGGCACGTCTGAATCTACAGAGCCGTCAAACAGAAGAGGTTTGAGCCAAGCTTTAACAACATGCCATCAGGCCACAGACCTGTTTTCATTAGTGGCGACACAGACTTTCCTAATTGGCATGCCCATCAGCGCATGCAGATTAGGCCGCAGTCACAATGACCTCCAAAAGGGGGCGAAAATAAAATAAAAAAAATAATGCACACTTTCCTTTCGCTTCTGCCCAGACATCAATCAAAATGGCTGCTTTGGGAGGAGGGGTTAATGGTATTATTTGTCATGCCAACCAAGGACGTCAGCAGTCGCCCATTAGACGTGATGTCTTTATCATGGAAACTGACAGCAGCCAGCCCACCAGACTCTGCTTGGCGTGGTGCGATGCCAAGCAGAGACACCCCCTGGGTTTTGGGTTTTTTGAGAACCAGTCCAAGAGCCTCATCAACATGCACTGTTTCCTCATGCGTGCAAATACGACACAAGTTAGTAAAAAATGGAAATGTGCTCATGGTGAACTAGAGTCATAGCATCACGTCATGTCACTGTGATTACCCCCTTTCATATGTATTATACAATGAGATATAGACTCATTGCCTACCTAATAAAAATATACAGTAAATCACAGAAAAATTGCCATTCATTCGGACAAAAATAGTACAGAAAATATTACTGAAGAATGAAGAATCCACATAGAAAAGCATAAACATTGAAATCACTGTAATCAAGCATTAATGTTCAAAATTTTAAATATATATATATATATATATATAATATCAAATATGTATTCCTGGTTATGTGACATGGAAATGGTAATGACCCTTTTATGAATGTGCTTGGTAAAGAGCCTAGAAAATATATGTTTACAAAAATAGGCCAGCGATAAAGGATTCCAATATTCCAAGATCTTTTAAAGGGGCCAGTTCCCTGGTTAGGGTAGAGGGATTCATGGAATGGGAGATTGCACTCCAGTTATATACAATCCCGGGGGTCTGTTTTATCAAGAGGGTCGACATCAATTTGTTTTCCATTGGGAAATGAAAAACGGGAGCAAACCTGATAGGAATCTGGTAAAGAGAAATAAAGAAAAAAAGAAATGGAGAGCTTTTATGGTGAAAGTCCTACACTGTGTTTTTTTCCCTTTTTCTGTGCCATTCATGTAAACAGTGCATTACCATAGAAATAGGCTCTTGCATGCACATGAGAGGGCTGGGCTGGTGAGATGGGGTGGACTTGTTAATCCTGTTAGTTTCTCTCTACCCGAACGAAGACTTTTGAGCAGCTCCCAGCCCTGGAGCACGGGCACCATGATATCCCATAGAGACTCAAGCACCAGTTCTCAAGGATGCACACTGCTCCCGGCATAAAGAATACCTATACAGTTACATTTCTAGTCATCTTGTTATGTGCAATTCTGTATTTAAGACTTCCACGTGTTTAATACAGGTTGGCAAGCAGATGCACGCTCTTGCTATATTGTTGCTGAAGAGAAACACAAAATCAATGTTCAATCAATCAGTCAATCAATAATGCAGTACAACAAATAATTGCTAATAATTACTACTGCATATGCCTAATAGGACCCCACTAAGATGGTCGTTAAAAAATAAATGTAATGTATTTATTTTTTCTTCTTTCATTAATATTTGTTTATTGAATTCATGTAATATACATTGCTCACTTTGTACATATACCTGAGCAGAATACATGTATATTCTGCGGACTGAAAGTAGCAAAAAAATATCTCTACATAGACATATATTAATGATATAATTGATTTCAATGGAGAAAAAAATATGTATTAACAGCGCAACAAGGGTTTTGTGTATCTAAAACTTGAGGATATACTTTTTTAAACATACAGTGAAATCTAGAATGTGTAACTAACTAAAAAACACATACATACATCATTGTTTTGATGCCAGCTGTCAGTGTCCTGAAAGGCCAACAATTTCCATGTTTTCAGTGTCACCATTCACCTGATCTGCAGCTCCTGACATATCTTGCCTAGTTCTCAAAAAGCAATACACAGATTTTAACTTAAATGCAGGGTTAGTCATTCTCGAAAACGCTTGCTAACTTCAAGGTCAAATCAAAACACACTCCCTCAGAATCGCCACCCCACACATTGAAGCGAATTGCGAGATATTTGTTGAATTTGTAAAAAGTGTATTAGCTTACAATACAATTATTTTGCAATAGCTGACTATACCTTTAATGGACGCTGCCTTGCACTGAATGTCTAGCATGGATTGTGCTATTATTATTTTACATCAGCATGAACATTTTCACATAGATGGATGGCAAGACCAAACCATTAGTTGATAATGTGTTGTTTCTCATTGTAACGTATCCCCAAATTGAATTAATGTGACTGTTTGTCTTCCTGTCCTATTTTATGAGTGGGTGTGTGTGTATGTGTGTGTATTTCTGTGTGTGTGCGGGCAGGCACACCCGTCAGTCTGTTTATTTGGCTGGAGTTTGTGTTCCCCCGGCATCCCCAGGGAACAGTACACCTCTTTGGCCTGTTTTATGAAGATGTGCGTCAAAGTGAGACTTCAGTCTGTTATTAACAGGCTCGTCGTGTGCCTGTGATAGAACTGCTACCCATGTCTATTGTTTACATTAGCATGGCCATTACTCACCTGCCGCTCTGCCTTGGGGCCACAGCGTGCCACCATGGCAGGGAGATAAACAGCTAAACAGAGAAGAATGCATGCGTTTATCAAAGGCGATTAAGCACTATGTCTCCTTGGCTTCACTACACACACCTCTCAAAGCGCCAATCATTCTTAGTTTTATGATTTAGAACAATTATGCATGGTAAATAAAAACAAATAATGGTGTAGAAGTATCACTTCTACTACTACACAAGTAAGAATAACAAAGGCAGAATACTTTCATCCAAAGACCTTTATATAAATATTTACTGACTAGAGCTACTATTGCTGTTGCAGCTATAGAGTAAAACCTGCATATATACACCATTTTGTGTAGGTTCTTACTGTAACATGATTATGGCCACAAATCAAGGCATATGTTTTGCAGTATGTTAGTAGCCATACAGTACCATATGCTTTAGTACAGGGTTCACCAATCCTGGTCCTGGAGGGCCACTGTCCTGCATGTTTTAAACCATTTATTGGAAATTAGGGCAGACGAGAGCAACTCGATTCAACATACAATCTACTTACTCTTGGGTATCAATGAACCACGTGAGCAGCTTCGAAAAAAACTGAATAAACTGCGTGCTCAGTATCTGAAGGTACGGGATGCTGGTAGCTCGTCGGACATCAAGGACATATTCCAGTGGAAATGATTATTTGGACAAAATATTTGTCCTGCAACCAAAATTAGCCAACCTAATGTTTTGGCGTAAGCGTGCCCTGGCCCTGAATGTTAACTGCAGTGCGAGTGCAGGCCAGTGGGGACAATCGTGCTCGGGCACGGTTTATGGCAACTGGGCCTAGTGTGAGTACGCCCTTAGATGTCTCCCTGCTCTAGTTGACATGACTGGGTCCTGATAACGAGCTACTCATTTGAATCAGCTGTGTTGGAGCAGGGAGACATCCAAAACATGCTAGACAGGATTGGGAAACACTGCTTTAGTATATGACTTACTTATAATATAATAGACTTATATATATATCAAATATGTATATGTGTATAAAAATATGCACATACATTGTATGTTCATTTACTACATGTAAAGTGTAGGTTATAACATGTTTGGTATTATAGATTTTGTATGTAACAGTTTCTATAGGGGTCTGGTCTGTACACAGCATTATTTACAATATATAGTGCTATGGTATACACAGCTGTAGTAGAGGCTGCTGTGAAAGCAGGGAGCCGCCATACAGTATGGTTGTCATAGCACCCCACCTTGTGGTCTGTCTCTGACATGGTCCTGCTTTTCCGACAACAGCCAGAAGAGGAGAGAGCAAGTCAGACAGAGAAATAGACTGGGGAAAGAGGGAAAGAGAGAGTGAAAATGGGTTGACCCTGATATCTCCTACCCCCGCCCACTGTTCCCAGTTTGTTGTAATCTTGGCCTGCTTTGTAATGTATAAGGTGCGGGCAGATGAATATTTCATTGTAATTCATTGGGGCTAATATTGCAGCATGGGGTTCAGAGCATTATGGGTAGGCACGAATACATTGAGTTTGTTCCGGCTGGCCCTAATCAATCAGGGCATACAGTGGGTGTAACGTGCACTAGAAAAAAACACTGTTCTCATTACGTGGACAAATCACATATTACATATTATGAATTATACACCGACCCTGGGTTACGCTCTCCCAACCTAATGGGTAAGAAATCTCAGTGAAAAGATCAGTCATAAATATTTGGTTTTCCCATTGAATAGAGGCTGTAGAAGGCACTTAAAGAGGGCAAAAGGTTGGTACAGTAGAACAGGATATGAAAATTGGAGTTCCTTTATAATATTAAGAGGTCATTTGACTACGTTAAAAAACAAAGATTTTAAGAAAGGCAAGGCTATTTCCATATGCCTCCAGAGAAAACTCTAGCATATAATACAAACGTTAGAATATTGGCGGAATATACAATGTCATGAATAAAATTACAATTTGGTCTAAAAATGTATTCCTTTACAGTACATTGCACAAGAAATCATATTTGACAGCCAAACACAATTTTGTGGGGATACTTACTCTAATAGTAATCATGTTGGAAGTGCTTTGGTGGTTTGCCACTATTCTGGTAGGCTAATACCTGCTAAATGTAGTCTGTAAAATGATGAAAATAAACTTAAGGATGAGGCCTTTAATAGGCGGGAACTCTTCTTGAGCACAGCAGAATCACTGTATGTGTGTTTCTTTGTGTGGGTTCTCAATGCCCAGCAACTCAGGCGCTGTATGCCTATGAGGACTTTGACCTTGCCAAGATGGCTGCTGAGCAGCCAGACATGCTTATGAGGACATTGGATCAGGGCACTGAGGGCCAGCAGGCAGGGTCAGGCTGACTCTCCCTACGTGTGTGTGTGTGTGTGCGTGTGTGTGTGTGTGCGTGTGCGTTGCTATGATGGCAGGTTTATAGTGCACACATGTACCTGCAGGTCTGTGTGTATATACATGTACTGTATGTACTGTGCACATATATGCACTGTGTGTGTGTGTGTGTATTAATGTGTTCCTGTGTTCCCGCGATTTGTGTGTGTGTGCTTGTGTGTGTATTTGTGTGTGTGTCTTTGCCTGCGTGTGTGTGTGTTTTCCTTGTGTACATTCAAAAGTGCTCAGGCATGTGTTTCCATTGTGCCAGTCAGCCAGTCAGTGGGAGCACTTTGACAGTGTGGAGGAAGGGAGCTTGTCATCTCACTGATGTTAATATGGCACTGCTAAGCTGCTAAAGGACTTAAGCAGCTTACAAAGTGCAGGGAAATAAACTTGATGATTCCACAGCAGTTTGCAAGAGTTTGTAAATCCTGGAGAGTGTAAATGCACATCCTACCTCATGCTGACCAAATGACAGCTTGGCTGATTATACATTTGCACACCACACAGAAAATCTATAATTCAGTGTACTGTATACTGTGTGGAGTTTAACAGTTTTGTACACACATACACATGTTGATCCGTCTACCTTTCCTCACTGACTATTTAAACAACCCCTTTCAATGATTTGACAAACACTATATGGTTGCCACCAGGAATCAGCTTGTTGTCTGTCTCATTCAAAATCCCTTATCTGTATTTATTTACCTTAATTAATCCAAGCTCCAGAGCGGAAGATTGAAAGAGCCGGTCAATAGAAAATCTAAGGCCAAAGAAGTGATCTGTACAGGGCCATACATTATTTCAATCCACACCGAACCAAAGTGACAGTATCAATCACTCACACAGTTATTGATGAAGTTCATATGCTAGGAACTACATGAAAGGAATGCTCCTTGGCAGTCTGATGTCATATACTGTATAGCGGACAGTGGGGAGTTGCTATTGTGTTTTTTTAGGCTTTATGACTTCATAGATTAGCTGTCAGCGTGTTAGATGTCAGCTGTGATCTGGAGACTGG